>PISX010012954.1:0-58629 GCA_004024625.1 Mellivora capensis
TTGTACTATCCTTAAATCATTTCAAATGCTTATAATGAGCTGTGATTTTTATCAATGACTCCCAGATTTAGTCATAGCACTTTGAAAATTCATAGGGTAACTCTTAATAGCTCTTTGAAGAGGAAAACCAAACCAAAGCAAAGATGAGAGAGGGGCAGGGTGGCTTCCCAGCACAGCCCTTTTCCCTGCTACCAACACTTTTCCCTGTTAGCACTCAGCCTTTCATATCACCTTGTTCTCCACGACATTCATTTTATACCTCTTTTGATGCCTTAAGATAAAAATTTTAGACAGTCTTAATTAGGTGCACAAAATAGTTCACTAATTTCTGAAATATGCTTCCTTAAATATGAAAATGTTAGGCTAGCTATTTCCTGAAAACCAGCTGGGCTTTATTAAAATTTGGGGAACATTCTTATTAAAGCCGTAATTGTCATGGATGATACACATGAGAGATCACCCTGTGGTTGGCCTGTCAGACTTGCATGAGCCTTCAGAAATTAAGGGGGAGTGAGTGAGTTTGTTTTCTTGTAAGCTGTCACATTCTTCTCTTCAAAGTGTCAGCCTGAGTCACGCACAAATAAATGTTAGAAACATTCACCTTCTCCAGTTGATTTTTTTACCCTTACATAATTTAGTGCTATAATTGTTTTTTTTCTCTCCGTTTAATTTTGTAGTCTAAAGACATGCCTGAAGAATAAGTGAGTCTGAAAGATCTTGATAATTCTGACTTGTGTTATTTCTTTTTAACTTTTTAAAGATTTTATATATTTATTTTGAGAGAGAGAGAGAGAATGGAGGGAGGAGGAGAGGGATAGAGAGAGAGAGAGTTCCAAGCAGACTCCATGCTGAGCATAGAGCCCAACCCAGGGCTCCATTACACAACACTGAGATCACAAACTGAGCTGAAAACAAAGATTCTGCTGCTTAACTGCCACCTGTGTGCCTCTTTTTTTAATTTTTGAAGTATGAACCTGCCTTTCTGGCTTGGCATCCCATTAAGTTTTAGGTATATTATAGAAAGCTTACCCCATATGCAGTTTAATTTACTTTTCCTTAAAAAGAAAAAAAAAAGGAAAAGAAAAAAGGAAAGAAACTCTAATATTTGCCCTAAGTAGTGGTGATTTTCATAGGAAGTAGAGAGGAGGAAGAGGATGAGCTTTGTAAAATTACCTATAATAGAAAATTTAAGTTAATTGAACAAGTATTTATTGAGAATGTCACATATGAATATCACTGTACTAGGCATAGTGAATCAACATAAATTTTGTTTTTAGTATTTATTTATTTATTTGAGAGTGAGCGAGCATATGAATGAGTGGGCAGAGGGAGAAACGGGCTTCCTGCTCAGCAGGGATGTGGGGCTTGATCCCAAGACCCCATGATCATGACCTGAGCTGAAGGCAGATAGATGCCTAACCAACTGAGCCACCCAGGTGCCCCCATAAATCTTGTCTTAAAGGAACTTCTGGTAAGCACTTGTAGGCAGGAAGTCTTAAGTGTCTTGTGGAAAAAAAGTACAGATAAATTGGAGGAGGGAAAGTTAACCTTCTAGCTGGCAAATCAAATTGGATAGACTTTGAAACAACATGTTTGAGCAGGACATCAGAAGGTTAGGTAAGTTTTAAAGTTGAATGGAAAGATATTGTAGGTGTAGCACAAATTGTATCTATGGCAGCACAGTTACGTGCTCAAGAAGAGTAAATTGCTGAGTTGCCAGTATGTAAAATGCACAGAAGGTGGTGTGTATGTGTGCTAAAGAAGACTAGACAAGCATCTAAGGCCAGATAGTTGGTTATTAGTTCAAAGAATTATACTGTATTATAAAGGCAATGAAAAGCCATTGAAAGCTTTCAAGTGGAGCTGGGACAAACCAGGGTGTACTTGTGTGGAAACTGAAGGTGGGCCAGCAGTAGGGCAGCAGTTACATTGCTGTAGCACTCTTGGGGAGATTGGATGAAGGGCTGAGTCAGGGGAGCTTAGTAGTAGTGATTAAGAGGAGGTAACGAGTATGTTAAGTTCCTGCTGAATCAGTCAGTAGGACTTGGCAGTTAATTGATGTGGGGTGGTAAAGGAAGGGGGAGGCTCAATTCAGAAAGGTGGCGAATTACTGGCCCATTAGATTATTATTACTATTATTATTACTTTGCATTTGTATGTGGGGCTTTAGAATTCATAAAACACTGTTACCTCTGAGCCTTCATAACTCTGTAAGTTAAATAGAGTTAGAATTATCCTTATTAAGATGAGGAAATAAAGAATTCGGGAATTTTTTGTTAATACAGAGAGTAAATGCAGATCTGCGCCTCTTACCGTAGTCTTCCAGTATCTTGGCCAGTGCTCCATTCTCGAAAACCTGGCAAGCAAAGGCTTGGCATCTAGTCTTAATTTATGCCACTAAGTGTGAGTGTGGGAAACTGCTTTACCTCCTTTAAGCTATAGATTCTTTAGATGTCCTTATGCTTTCTATTTTTCAGGGATACTTTGAAGGTAAAATGTAATGTTTTTATTTTCATTAACTCTTTATTCAGCAAATAATAGTGAGTACTAAATACTGTGCTTGGTATGGGAATGCAAGATATCAGAGATACAATCCCTGCTGTTGTAGTTTTTCACAGATTGGAGGAGAGGAAACAAACATAAGTGGATAAGTTACTATAATAAGCTGTAATAAGTGCTGTAGTACAGGTGTGTGCCTTTGACAATAGAGTCACAGAGGAAGGAGCAATTAGGAAAGTCAGGGAAATGTGAACTAAGTCTTGTCCCATATTTAGTCATTTAACTGTAGTAAAATGTTAAGGCAGAGGGTAAAATATGTATCATCATCATAATAGTAGCTATTATTTGTTCAAAGCTTCTAAAGCCAAGGAACCCCAAGGATTGCTAGTAGGTATCAAAATTAGGAAGAGGCTTGGAAAGATTCTTCTAACCCTGCCAGCATCTTGATTTTAGACTTCTAGCCTCCAAAACTATGAGAGAATGAACTTTTGTTGTTTTGAGCCACAGTTTGTGGTACTTCACTATTGCATCCTAAGGAAACTAATGTAGCAGTGACATAAGAAATTGTGGTGAACACTGAGAAACATATAGAATTGTTGAATCATTGTATTATACATCTGAAACTAATATAAAATAAAAACAAAATGAAACAGAGAATCAAATTGATCTGTGGGAAACCAAGAAAACCCAGAAATAGACCCATGATTACAGAATCATTTGATTTTCAACAAAGGTGCCAAAGAAATCTAGTGCGAGAAAGAAACGTCTTTTTAACAAATGGTGCTGGAGGAACTGGATATACATATGGGGGGAAAATTAACTTCAGTCTTCCCACACAGCAAATATAGAAAATAATTCTAAATACAAAAGCTAAGACCATGAAACTTCTGGAAGAAAATATCTTTGTCATTTAGGGAAAGATTTCATAGGACACAGAAAACATTAGCCATAAAAGAAAAAAAATTAATGAATACTCATCATCTAAGTACATTAAGAAAATGAGTAGACAAACTAAAGACACGGATAAAATATTTTCAAAAAGTTTCTCTAACAAGGGACTTGTGTTTAGAATATATAAATAACTATAATTAAAAATTTAAAAGACAAACAGCCTTATTAAAAAAATGAGCAAAAGAATTTAAAAGACATCACAAAGAAAGGCATACAAATGACCAAGTAGCACATTTAAAAAGTGCTCAATATCATTTGTCATTGGGGAAATGCCAATGAAAATTGAAATGAAATATTAGTACACAAACACTAGAAAGGCTGAAACTAAAATGACCAAGTGTAGGTATAGATATGGAACAACTGGAACTCTCATATTTTGTTGTTGGAGTGTGCAGTGGTACTCCTACATTGGGGAAAGATCTGGCAGTTCTTTAGAAAACTAAACATTTATCTACCCTATGATCCATTAATTCATTAATTCTGTTTTTTGTTTTTTATTGTTTTGTGTGTGTGTGTGTGTGTGTGTGTGTGTGTGTGTGTGTTTAAGAGAGAGGAGGGACTGTAAGGGAGAGAGGGAGAGAGAGAATCTTAAGCAGGCTCCATGCCCAGTGCAGAGCCCAAAGCAGGCTCAATCCTGCAACCCTGAGACCATGACCTGAGCTTAACTGACTGAGTCACCCAGGTGCTCCTAATTTTGTTCCTTTCTATACCCAAGAAAAATGAGTGTGAGTGCCCAAAAAGTCCTGTATTTATAGAAGAATGTTATAGCATCTTTATCTAATAGCCAAAACCTAGAAATAGACCTGTTGTCTATCAACAGGAGAATGAATAAACAAATTGTGGTGTATTCAGACAATGGGATAAAATAATAAAAGGGAACAAAATCACTGATAAGACATAGGTATATCTCAAAAACATTGTGTTAAGAATAAAAAAAACCTTGCATAAAACAGTACAGGGCCTTTGTTTCCAATACATAAAGTTTTATAAGAGGCAGAACTAATCTGTAATAGAACAAATTTAGGACAATGGTAGTCCCTTAGGTGTGGGGGCAGGAGTTACCTGGGAAGGGGCATGAGAGAACTTTTAAGGTTTTTGTTTTTTAAGATTTTATTTATTTATTCGACAGACAGAGATCTCAAATAGGCGGAGAGGCAGGCAGAGAGAGAGAGGAGGAAGCAGGCTCCCCGAAGAACAGAGAGCCTTATGTGGGGCTTGATCCCAGGACCCTGACATCATGACCTGAGCTGAAGGCAGAAGCTTTAACCCACTGAGCCACCCAGGTGCCCCTGTTTTGTTTTGTAAAGATTTTATTTATTTTTGAGAGAAAGAGAGATCACAAGTAGGCAAAGTGGCAGGCAGAGGAAGAGGGAGAAGCAGGCTCCCTGTTGATCAGGGAGCCTGATGGGGGACTCAATTCCAGGACCCTGGACTCACAACGCAAGCCGAAGGCAGACGCTTAACTGACTGAGCCACCCAGGTGCCTGAGAGAACTCTTAAGGTTTTGATGATGTCCTGTATCTTGATAAGGGTCTAGGTTTACAGGTATATACATTTGTAAAGAAATTTGTTGAGTGGTAATATGCCACTTAAGCATACCACTTAAGATTAGTATATTTCATTGAATTTAAATTTTACCTCAAAAGAAAAAACCTAAATAAATATTAAATTAAATATTAAGCTATAATTGTTAATATGCAGGCTGAAGTGATAAATGTACAGATGTACCCAATTACTTCAAAGTGAATTTAAAAATGGATTGATGGATGGGTAGGTATGTGACAAAAGTATATATAGAAAAATGTGATTTAATCATAGAAACTACCGAGTATATGGTATTAGTGTATATTTATTTTAACTTTGCTGTATTTTTGAAAGTTTCATACAATGTTGAGAAAAATAAATACTATTGATAGGGAATTATACATCTAGTAACATTTATCATTCTGTTACATGGAAAGACATGTATGGCTTTCTCTTAAGGCAGAAAATCAAGTTGCAATAAAATATAATATACCATTTAGTTAAAAAATTAACATAACAAAATTGAGTAGTTATTTTAATTTTAGGATCATAGGATTATGACTTTTTTCCTCTTCAGATTTTGGGGTGTGAGGTACTTTTTTTTTTTGAAAAATTTATGTAATAAAATTTAATAGTCTAGATTGTATATAAAGGGTTGTTGGTTTTTTTAAAAATTTCATTAAAAGAGATTAGTAGTAACTTCAGAGTTTTACTGCGATCTAACTAGGTTTATATCAATAAAAAATGGAATGACTTAGGTGTTTATTATATTCATTGATTTGTTACTGGTCACTTTTTTAAAGTTCTGAACTATTTAAGAAGTAGATCAGTGGCAACTTCCTCTTTTAGTAAAATGATGGTAGTTTTCTGATTTTATCAGCTACAGATTTCACTTTCTCAAAGTTCAGAAGTCATTATTTAGTACTTTCTCTATGCCAGACACTGTACTTAGTCATTCATTATGAATATATCTGTAGTAATAGAGCACAGTTCATAGATTTAGTTTTAGTTGGTCAAGTATTCTAAGCAAGAAGAAATAAGTAAACATCTCTTCCTTTGCATGCTTCTAGAGATTTAAAACATTCATAATGTTTTGACATTTGGCAAATCAGTTACTCTTTTTAAGTAGTTCGTCCATGTTTCTGTCTGCTAAAGGAAGAAAGAAAGATAACCTTTCTACAGTCACTGTGATAAGCTTATAGTATGACCCAGGACAATCCTTCAGGGTTAGGGGTGACCTATGGGTGGGGGTGGCAGTCACAGAAAGAACATAGGGCTTTCTGCTATGAGACTCATGAGGTCAGTGATCATGTCTGTTATTGTTTACAGTTCTGTCTTCATTCCTGGTACAGTGTCTAGTACATAATAAATACTCAAAATACTTGTTTACTGGTGAGTTGAATTAACAGATTTATAGTTTAAAAAGATGAGATGAACAAAATGGCATTACAATTTTGAAACTCCTTATGTCAATCCTGAATGAGACATATACTTTGAGACATACATACGCTTTGTGGGACTAGAATAAAAATACAATACACACACACGTATACACATGCAGAAACACCTGCTACATATAGTTATGTATGCAGACAGTCCAATAGAGAGCAGGGCTTTACTTGTGAGAAAATTTAATGAAACTCTCCTTTTGTTTTCTTATGTTTATTTTCCTTATAATCATCATTGCCATTATTATAAATAAACATAATAGATGCTTTATTATAAATAAACATTTATTCTGTTCTTCAAGGTTCTTGCTACTCTGGAAGTAAAGAAATGACTTACTTTTTTTTTTTTTAGAAATGACTTACATTTTAAAAATCTTTCATCATTGATATCTTGGTTTGCAGTGTATAGGTTAATAATAAATAATAATTTATAAAAGGTAACATTTGCATAAAAATACTAATATGTGAGAAAGCTGAAGATCATAGTACCTTTTTAAATTGTGCATTCTATTTTTTTTAAGATTTTATTTATTTATTAGAGAGATGGAGAGAGAGCACAAGTAGGCAGAACAGCAGGCAGAGGGAGAGTGAGAAGCAAGCTCGCCGCTGAGCAGAGAGCCCGATGTAGGACTCGATTCCAGGACTCTGGGATCATGACTTGAGCCGGAGGCAGCTGCTTAACTGACTGAGCCACTCAGGTGCCCCATAAATTATGCATTCTATCTCAAACAGTAGTTGGGTTGGTCATGTTCTCGAATGATGTTTTTTTATGTTCTCATTTGCGTTTCCAAAGCAGCATTTAGACATAGCTCTGAAGTGTTGACAGTTGTGAAGAAGTCCAGTGTAGTAACATTTTATCAGATAAATAAGTGATATTTTAAAGCTTGTGACCGTCAGCAAAGCACGGCAGCAACTACTTGGTCTGTCAATTTTACACTTGATCTTAGCCAAAAGGCCGAGAAGCGATGGTCTGTCAATTTTAAAAGACAAGGATAGGTACCCAAAAGAGAAGATGTCAGTCCATTTAGACATACAAAGGTTAAATGTCTTTAGGTTAAAATGTTTGGGTAGACATTTCACCCTGTCCATTCTACTAAATGTAGTTAAAACCCTGGATACTATATAAACATAAGAACACTCTGAACGGTAGAGAAAATACTGACCAGCTATGGTCTGTGGGGCCCTAGAAATGTACAGTAGAGGTCTGTCCGGGAGCTTGAACTCTCACCTCCTCCCAGTGGCACAAGATGGCATTCCCCACTCCTCACAAGTAGGGGGCCTGAGTTTCTACTCCGAACTGGCAGTAACGAGTTAGCTCTTGCCTTCCTCTGTTACAGAATGCGTGCTAAAACAAGATTTAAATAAGATCCAGAATCTCATAACATAGTACCCAAGATACCCAGATTCCAATAAAACATGACTCATCACCAAGAATCAGGAAAATCTCCGTTGAAGTGAGAAGACAATCTATGGACCTCAACCCCAAGATAAAACAGCTTTTAGAGTTATGTGACAAGATTTTCAAGGAGCCATCACAAAAGGCTTCAATGAGCTATTACAACTCTGCCAAAAATGATGAAAAAATAGTTTCAGGAAAGAAATAGCTGTAAAGGGACGCCTGGGTGGCTCAGTTGGTTGGACGACTGCCTTTGGCTCAGGTCATGATCCCGGAGACCTGGGATCGAGTCCCGCATCGGGCTCCCAGCTCCACGGGGAGTCTGCTTCTCCCTCTGACCTTCTCCTCGCTCATGCTCTCTCACTGCCTCTCTCTCAAATAAATAAATAAAATCTTTAAAAAAAAAAAAAGAAATAGCTGTAAAGATAAAACCAAATAAAAATTTTAGAACTGAAAAATACAATAACTGAAATTTTTAAGGAAGTGCTATGAATGAGCTCAATGAAGAAATGGGATGACAGAAGAAAGAAATGGTGAACTTGAAAGAGAACAACAGAATTGCTCGTTTTGAACAATACAAAGAAAATAGACTGGCAAAAAGAAAAAAAACCAAAAAAACAGTTTAAGGACCTTTGGTACTACAATAAAAGATGTAACACCGTCCTAATTTAGAGAGGGAGCTTAAGCATAGGTTGGATGTTAGCGTATTGATATAATGACAATTCTTAGTGTTAGAAATTCTCTAGAAAACCAGAGTGGATGTAAATTGTTACTTTTTCTATTTACAGACATACCTTGTGCAGCTTTAGATAGACGAATGAAGGTTCCTTAATTCCAATTTATAGCAAAGAAAGTCTGTAGGTTTGTGAAGAGGCTGTATCCTCATTAATCCCTTTCAAGTAGAGAAGTGGGGAGAGTAGTTGATTAGAGGTGGGAACACTTGAGTTCTAGTTTTGATTTAGTTGCTAATTGACCTCAAGCTAGGATGATCAGGTAACCTCCTTGGCCTCAGTTTTCTTTCCTATGTAATAATGATAGAATCAGACTGGGTTATAAATGAGACCTCCTTTAGTTCAAATGTAATTTTAAGTTGATAAATGTTTTACTTTAATCCTGACTTAACAATTTCCAAATGGTTAATTGGTTAATTCCAAATTGGTTAATTTCCAAATTAACAGTGTTTTCATTTTCAGTACTTTTAAAGACACATTTTTAGAGAGAAATTAGATCAAAAGACCTAAAGTAATATCTAAAGCCTGTAGGGATGGGAAATTATAAAAGATAAAAATGGGCTATGAATGTTGTCTTTGTTGTGCTTCAGATTATGATGTGGGAATTGTGGTTTTAACCTCCCAATGGTGCCTTAAAATAAAAATTCTATGATCATCAGAAACCTCATTGTTTACTACCCAGTAGGTTAGATTTGAAAAATATACTGTGCTCTGAAATAATTAGTATGTTTTTTATGGTGATTTTTAAAAATTATGAACAATTGAGGGGCGCCTGGGTGGCTCAGTGGGTTAAAGTCTCTGCCTTGGGCTGAGGTCATGGTCCCGGGGTCCTGGGATCGAGCCCCGCATCGGGCTCTCTGCTCAGCAAGGAGCCTGCTTCCTCCTCTCTCTCTCTGCCTGCCTCTCTGCCTACTTGTGATTTCTGACTGTCAAATAAATAAATTTAAAAAAAAATTATGAACAATTGAAACTGGATGGGTTCTAGGGTTTCTTAGTGAGTCCTTAGTGGTCTAGCTTAATTAGCTTTCAGAGGGTATTCAGGTAGATTAGTTATGTTTGAAAGTGAATTTGTAGGGGCGCCTGAGTGGCTCAGTCGGTTAAGCATCTGCCTTTGGCTCACGTCATGATCCCAGGGTCCTCAGTGAGGAGCCTGCTTCTCCCTCTCCCTCTGCTGTTCCCTCTGCTTATGCTCTCTCTGTCAAATAAATAAATAAAATCTTTTTAAAAAAATGAGTTTTTAAATACCCAAGTTCCACCTTAGTGCATGTCTGTTGGTGTACTTTTACATGTGTTTGATGATACTGATAAAGTGCCCTATGGGATTCAGTGAAAAGCAGGTATGTAATTTAATTTCATAACAAACATTTGTTCATTAGTTATTATTCACTAATATATTTGATTGGTTTTCAGGTACTTGAAGAAGCAGAAGCTCAACATTTATATCAGTCCATTTTGCCTGATATGGTGAAAATTGCACTCTGTCTGCCCAATATTTGCACCCAGGTTAGTAGAAATAACTTAATCCTCAGTAGCGTCCTTGGCACTCACAGTTGAATTTCTTTTTAACTCTAATGGCCAGGGTCAAAGAGAGAGAAGAAAGGGATGGGAAACAGTTTTTACCAAAGAGTGTAAGGATTTTGCTATACTGAAGAAAAGGTTAGAGGCTAGAGGGAATGCTACAAAAGGACATTAAAAATGCAGCATTCAATTTCTGAGCTTCAGTTTACACTGTTGAGGTTTGCTTATTCAGAGTTCCTATTCTCGTTTTGTTTAAACAATCTCTGACTTTTAAAAAAAACTCATTATTCTAAGACATACTAATGGATTTAGAACATTCATCTTCAGAATGGCTCTTCCTTACCCCACAGTGGTGTTATATAACAAGTGAGCTCATGGTACTTTTTTAACTTTTAAAAATGAAAGAATCTGGTATTCTTTTGGGGGGGAGTATGTTAATTATAGCTATATAATAAATTGCCAAAATTTCGTGGTTTAAAGCAACAAACATTTATTATTTCACAGTATCTGTCTGTCAGGAATTCAGGAACAGCTTTGCTGAGTGGTTCTGGCTTAGAATCTCTTTCGTGGTTGCAGTCGGGGTGTTGGTCAGGGGTGCAGTCCTTCTCTGAAGCTTTCACTGAGGCTGGAGGAGCCGCCTCTAAGTTGGTTTACTCACATGGCTTTTGGCAGAAGCCCTCAATTTCTTTCTTTCTTTCTTTTTTTTTTTTTAAGATTTTATTTATTTATTCATCAAAGAGAGAGGGAGATGGAGACAGAGGGAGAAGCAGGCTTCCCAATGGAGCAGGAAGCCTGGTAACGGAACTCAGTCCCAGGACCCTGGGATCACGACCCGAGCTGAAGGCAGAGGCTTAACCACCTGAGTCACCCAGGTGCCCAGAAGCCCTCAATTTCTTGCGATGGCCCTCTCCCTAGGCTGATTGGCTTGTCCTCACGACATGCTTGCTAACTTCTCCAGAACAAGTCACCTAAGGGAGAGAACAGGAAATTGGCAGTGCCTTTTTTGACCTAGTTTTTGAAGGCACCTACTGTCACTCATGCTGTTTTTCTGTTGATTACAAATTAGTCACTAAATCTAATCCACACTCAAGGAGATGGTAATTAAACTCTCTTAGAAGGGGGAAATACCAGAGTTCCTGGGTGGCGCAGTTGGTTGAGTGTGTCTGACTCTTGGTTTCGATCTCAGGGTTGTGAGATCAAGCCCTGTGTTGGGTTCTGCACTCAGTTCAAGGTCTGCTTGGAATTCTCCCTCCCTCACCCTCTGCCCCTCCCACTCATGCTCTCTTTCTCTCTAATATAAAATTTTTAAAAAAATCTTTTAAAAGGAGGAAATATCAAAGAATTTGTGGACACATTTTCAGATCACTATAAGAGGTTGTTGGTTTGTTTATAATTTTCTTCCTATGTTTCTCACAACGTAGGTTGTGAATTTGCCTCTGTCTTTTGTTTCTAGAGCCTGCCCCCTTGCTGCATGGATGCTAGCCAGGGTTTTGGTAATACTGTTGCTCCACAGGGGCCCTAGGGACATTTTGGGTGGAATAGTTTACACATGTGAGAAATGGTTTCACACATAGTAACTTGTCATTGAGGATACCCCCAAAACCACAGTCACAGTCATTGGAACAACCTAAAAACATAAGCAAATGGTTGAGGGCCATGCCACCTTCAGTTAAGAACCACTGTATGTGAAAAAAAAAAAAAAAAAAGAACCACTGTATGTTTTTTGATGTGCCATATTTGTTAGCATCTTACTGTGATATTTCTCATTTTATGTAACTTTAATTTCACATCATTAATGCATTGTATCTGAAATAAGTTTTCTATTTGGCAGGGAAAATATATATTAATACTCCTTATTTATGTTGGAAGGTTTTTTTACTTGCTTATGTGTCATGTTCACTCTTTTTCCTTTTTCTCGTTGCTTTTTTTCCTTACCTAGTAAAATCCCTTACTATCTCTTAGGTTGTGCTTAACTTTTATGTCTCCTGTGAAGCCTTCTCTACCTCTCCTAGCCAAAGTTAACCCCTCCTATGACACTCAAGTCACACTTAGAACATTATTTTGTGATTTTTATCTTTATATATCTCCCCCTACTATATTATATTCTTCTTAAAGGGAAATCCTCTTTGTGACCTCAAGTTCCATGTGCTTAATTAAATGGTCTTTTAATTCAACATGTAGTTCATAATTGATAGTATATAGCCTTAGACATGAATCACTTAATCTTCTCTTCCCCTTGCACTTAGGCAAGAAGAACATTTCCATATTTTATGTAATGAGATACATATTCAAAAACATCTAAATTTATAAGTTCTAACAAGGCACTTGGTAAAACAAAATTGGACTTGTGGCTCCCCAACATTTTGGCCTGGCTAAAAATTTTGTTTTTCTATTCATGTATTAATGGGGAGAACATTTTAAGTCTGGGCTTTCTACTCTACTGAAAAGTAAATCTCTGCTGTGAAAGTTAACACTTCACTTTGATATCACAATGTATCTTTGGCAAGTTAAATTGCATATGTGGTTATTTAATGATTTATCACATTAATATTCTCTAGGCCAAACCCAAAAGGTAAATTTTAGATTTATAAAAAGCAAATTAAAGGAAGGAAGCAGATTTTTGAGATTAACTTCTTGAAAGATCTTGGTTCGTATTAAATCAGTCAGTCTCTTATTTTATCTAGCTGAACACTTAAAAGATTCACACTTTCTAGTTCTCCCCAAATGTTGAGCTTTCAGACATTCCTCCTCCAAGAAAATAGAAATAAATTACTGTATTTAAAATTGTACTGTTTTGTTATTTGGGGGTTAAGAGATGTTTGTGTTTATTGTTCAGTAAGCCTAAAATATCACCATTACTTTTTAAAGTCATTTTTATGGATAACTTGGTAAATTGCAGTTAAAAGCTCATTTTTAAAAACTAAGTAACAGTTTGCTTGAAGCCATTGATACATTGTCACCTTTTCTAAACTCATTGCTGGGTTCTAAATAAGTGTATAGGATGGAAATAGAAACCCATATGACCTCTCTGTTTCCTCTTTCTTAGAAATGGTAATTGCTAAGCCCTAAAAGGAGAAAATTTTGAATATTATAGTGATTGTTTCCATTTCCCTTGTTAGTTTATCTTTGTATTTTCCTAAGGGAAATAGTTGAACTGCAAATTTAACCTTTTCTTTTTCTAGCAAATTCTTATTCTAGCACTGATGTATGTTTTCTGTTACTTAGAAAAAAATTAATTGTTATATTATTGCAGTTTCGATTTGTCTTGCCTGCCTTTCCTGGGTTTCATTTTTGGTGTTGATCAGGACAGTTGTCTTTGTATACTGGTTTGAAATAAATGCAGATATCCAGGATTCTTACTTCGGTGTCTTACCGAAAGGTAGAAGGAAAAGCATCTTAAACATTATGTTGGAGCATTTTAAAAACTTTACAACTGATACATAAACTTGACTTTACCATCATGACTTTGAAAACATATAGTTTAAACATTTAAAATAGAGTAAGACCAACTGAACATAATAGTTAGGTCCATGGATTATACTGAAAAGAAAAGGTCAATGAATTTGGATTTGGTACAAGAAGACATTTCCATCATAAAAACTTTGAAGGGAAAAATGCCCTGTGTCTTCCTTGGCTTAAAATGAGTATGTAGGAAATGCCTATCCTTTTACAAGTTACACATAAGTCTGTATACACCTCTCCTATTAATTGCTTTAATAAAATTAGATTTAGGTCTCATAAAGAAATTGTCAAAATAAAGTGTAATTCAGAATTAGAAGGAAAAACTTATTTATTGAATTATTTTCCTTAGATCATTTTATTTAGGACTAAGATAGAAAAATTGCTCCATCTGGCAATTATAAATACAGGTGAAAATAAAATTTAGCATATGTAATAATAGCTAAACTCAGTGTTGCATTTTTTTGTTTCATCTTTTGTTTAAATTTTTCATTACATGGATAATGTGTTTTTATTTCCTACTTGCTAAAGCAATCTTGTTTTCTGTTAATAAGTAACATTTTGTGTTCTCTTCACTATCATTATTATTGATTAGAAATCTGCAGTTTGTCAAACAAGTACACTTTTCCAATCACCCTTGATGAACTGCCCTTGACTTCAACAGTACTGCTGATTTACGGATTCAAGAGTGGCCTGAAATTATTCCTGCCTTAATTTAGCAAATGCAATTTGGTGCCTCTGCTTTTAAAATTGCTAAACTAATTATTGTTCTTCTTGTCTGTATATTTTGTTTCCCCTATCAGCCAATACCGCTCCTGAAACAGAAGATGAATCATTCCATCACAATGTCACAGGAACAGATTGCCAGTCTTTTAGCTAATGCTTTCTTCTGCACATTTCCACGGCGAAATGCTAAGATGAAATCTGAGTATTCTAGCTACCCAGACATTAACTTCAATCGGTATGTTTTCAGAGAACACCTCTTTAAAAGTGAAATAGAGAAGGGGGGAAGGAACTAATATTAGTCCAGGGATTTGCCATAGGCCAAACATTTTATGTCAGATTATCTAATTTAATCTTTATAATGCAGTGAGTTAAGCGGTATTTTTGCCATTTTGCAGGCAAGATAATTAAAATTCAATGAAAATCTTTGTTATTATATGGTTACTCTCCATTATTAACACTAAGAAGGAGTGGAGAAACAATGAAAAATAATGTCATCTGTGTAAGAGAATTTATTTAAAATCCCAGCAAGAAATATCCATTTTATACTATATTCTCTTTGATTGTGTAAATACCAGTTGTGAGGAAAATGTTGTTAACCTAATTCTGAGTCAGTATGTTAAAGCTAAGTATGTTTTAAGAGAATAGTATTTAGTTCAAACATACAGTGAGCAATTACAGTATTCTCCACAGTTTGTTAAGTGCCTTGAGGGTTACAAGAGAAGGGATGAACCAGTTTCTGACTTCTCTGCCTTTCTTTCATCCACAATTTTTTTACCTTCTTCAAGCATCAGTTCATGTATCACTGCTTCTGATAGCTCTGATCCTGCCAGAATAGGTTTGCTACTCTTTTGGGTTCCTATGAAGGTCTGTGTGTACCTCTGTTAAATCAGGGAGAGGTATATAGCGTTATGATACTTTATTAGAAAGGATATAGTTTAATAGGAAACCTTTCTTGAAGAAATAACTTTTGAACTAAGTATGAAGAGGTGAGTAGAAGTTTTACCAAGGAGAAAAGGAGAGATGATTACATTCTGGGCAGGGGGTACAGCATGTACAAAGGCACTGTGGTAAAAAGGACATGATATCCCCAGGGACTGAGAGAAGACCAGTGTGGATGCAGCACAGAGAGAGAGGACAAGTTGCAGAAGGAGATGGGGGCCAGTAGGCAATCCTGCTGTGCCTACTAGGCCTTCCTAAGGCAATAGAAACTCATTAAAGGATTTGGTATGGGAGGAGGAGGAAGCTGATGTATTTGATCAGATTAGCATTTTCAAAAGTTTATTCTGACTACAGTGTGGGTACTGAGTGGAGAAGGGCCATGGTACAATGAGTTTACCCAGTTGGAGAGGCTATTGCAATACACCAGAAAGGAAAGGATGATAGCTGGGAGCATGTAGTGGTCATGGTGGAGATATGGTGACGTTTGAAGGGCAAGTCATTGTGATGGTGACAGACTGGATTGGTGAGTGGGTGAAAGGAGGCATCTGGGGTACAACCAGGCATGTGCCTTCAGTGTTCTCTACTTTTCCTACTGTACTACCTACACTACTTTGTTACAGTTGCTTGTTTCATCCTTTCAGTGGGGACAGGGATCTTTTTTTTTTTTTTTAAGATTGATTTATTTGAGAAGAGAAAGAGCGAGCTGGGTGAGGGGCAGAGGGAGAGAGAGAATCTCAAGCAGACTCCCTCTTGAGTGTTGAGCCTAACGTGGTGCTCGATCTCTCACAACACCGAGATTGTGACCTGAGCCAAAATTAAGAGTTGGACATTTGGCTGACTGAGCCACCCACGCGCCCCATCAGTGGGGACAGGGGTCTTATCTTTCATTAAGTTTCATGCATTATAGGCCTTCAGTAAATCCACATCGAGTGAATGAAAATAAGTTTTACAGATGAAGTACTTGAGAAATTGATTAGTGGCAGAGTGCTAGGATGAAAACTTAGACCCTTAGTTCTTAGTCTGCTGTTCTTTATTTTTCAAACTACATCTTATCCATAGGAATTAGTAAATGTTTGATTTTTAAGCAATATATAATTCAAGTTTTTGCCTTTGATTTCTTTAGTATTTGGGATAGGACTGAGAGAAAACAGAGAACATTGGTATCTACAATTGTAATTGTGTAAAGAACCTGTTTGTTAACTATAATTTTTTGACTTATTTGAGAAATTGTTTAAGAATTTTTTTCTGTTCATAGTTAAGGGCTATGAGGGGGTATAACTCAGTGGTAGAGCATTTGACTGCGTAGTTAAGGGCTATGCATCTCTTGCAGGTTTGTTTGTTTGTTGTTTTTTTTTTAGTATAGAAAAGAAATGGTCAAATTTTGAATGTAAGTAAACAGTGGAAATTTAATTTTGTAGAAATGTAATTATCTGTTTCCATGAAGAGTATTATTTATATTAATAATAAGGATCTCTGTAGAGTAAATAGTCTTTCTGTTTATCTGGAATAAATGTTTGGTCAGCTCCAGGATCACCAGGGATACTATAAATTTTAAAATTTTAAATTTAAAAAAAATTAAAAATGAGTGTTTTCCTGGTTTTGGGTTTTGGTAAGCAGTAGCTCTAATTAATAATGCTTTAGAATTCATTGGGGAGGGTATGTGCTATGATGAGTGCTATGAATTGTGTAAGGCTGATGATTCACAGACAAGTACCCCTGAAGTAAATAATATATGTTAATAAAAATAAATAAGTACATAAATACATAAATAAATATATTCTTACTTAAAAAAAATAATGCTTTATAATTAGTGTTTCCATGACCACTTACAGTTTGTTTCTATGAGATGAGTTGTCAGCCTGTGCTTGTATCTTGATGGTCCCTCAGATAAACCTTTGATGTCTTAGATCTAAGCTTTCTCAGATTGATTCTTTAATATAGACCTCTTAAATTTATTTTTTAGATTAGAACTGTGCATTCTCTTACTAAGTTAAGAAGTTAAGGTTATATCAGAGAGCCAATCTTTTCCCAAAAAAGTTATTTTTAAAACTGTTAAGGATATTTTCAAACATACTAAAAAGTAAAGAAAACAGTATTGTGAACCCATGTTTATATCCATCTTCAGTACTTAACAGAATTTTTTGTTTTGCTCTGTTTTCACCTATCCAACCCCACTTAAAAAAAAATTTTTTTTTTAAACAAATTGTAGATGTTAAGTTTCACCCATGAAGAATTCAGTATTTAGGAGCACCTGGGTGGCTAAGTTGGTAGAGCATGCTAGGCTTAATCTTGGGATGGTGAGTTTCAGCCCCATGTTGGGTATAGAGTTTACTTAAAGGAAAAAAAAAAAGAATTTGGTGTTTAAACTCTTCACAAATCACTTTAGTCTGATATCTTGGTTAAATATTTATAGCCCTTTTCTTAGAAAAGCTAAAAGCTCTCTGTGGATAACTATAAATATACGTACCTTATTGGTTAAAATAAGAAAAAGCACAGAAAGGGAGCAGAAGGTTAAGCATGATTAGAATAGCAATTGTAGGGGTGCCTGGGTGGCTCAACTGGTTGAGCTGGAGCATCTGACTCTTGAGTTGCGCTCAGGTTGTGATCTCAGGATCCTGGGATCACGCTCCATGCCTGACTCCACACTCAGCATAGAGTCTGCTTATCCCTCTCCCTCTACTCCTCCCCTTGTTCTCTTTCATTCAAATAAACAAACAAACAAATGAAATCTTAAAAAAAAAAGAATTAGCAATTGTAGTCTTTAATAAGGATTTAAAAGTTATATGTAGAATATCTCAATTATGTTAAAATATCTGTGTCTGTTCATTATATGTTTGTGTTTACATTAGTACATGTATGAGCATGGAAAATGGACTGACAAGAAAATGAATAAAAGTATGATTACCATTGGGTAGTGAGATAAACATATTTAATGCTTTTATTTCATCCTTTTCTATATTTTTGAAATTGTTTATAATAAACATATATTACTTTTATAATCAGAAGAAAAATAGTTATAAGTCAATCATCAGAAATGGAGCAGAAGACAAAGTTAATTAAAAAAAGTGGATGATTTTTATAATTTGATTTTGAGGTTCGACTCCTACAAATTTTTTGAGCCTTTCTTAAACAGCTAGCTTCTTCCTTCCTAACTATAGCCCCATAGACATAGTATCATAACCTCCCCTTCCCCATTACTGTCCATTCAGCATGTAAGAGAAACAAGTCCACGGGGTCCTCTAAAGGCTGGGCCCCTGCTACATTGACAGCATTCTTTTCTCAATAGTAAAATAGACCTCAGGTTTGGAATGGGTGACAGGTAGAAGTAGTCTTGGAAAGCCTTGGCTTTTGTGACTTCCCATTTCCTGCCACAATTACCAGGCTTTATATCAATTATAAGATGTGTTAATTTTATTTATTTTATTTTTAAGATTTTATTATTTGAGATAGAGTGAACGAGTAAGAGAGAAAGAGAGCACAAGTAGGGGGAGCACAAGAAGAGGGAGAAGCAGACTCCCCACTAAGCAAGGAGCCTGATGTGGGACTCCATCCCCGTATCCTGGGATCATGACATGAGCCAAAGGCAGACAGTTAACCAACTGAGCCACCCGAGCAACCCCACATGTGTTCATCTTAAAGCATCATTGGTTTTCAGCTAAACTTCTGACAGAGGAATACTGGAACTTCTTGGCAAAGGCTTGTGTTTATCTTTTTCATTGTGCAGGGTCATTTATTCTGAAATTTGAGCTGGTTGGCTCTGAACGTCAGCATGTTAGGTTTGACGGGAAAAGAGGCTGAGCTGTTTTTCTTAATGAAGGGAATATGGATTTGAACAATTTTATCTGAATGAATGTTGATTTCTTTGCTGGGCATGAGAATTTTTTTTTGCATGAGAATAATTCTTAATAACAATACCTAATGTTTATTAAGTACTTGCTATGTATCAGTCACCATGCTGTTATTTTTTTACCTAATATATCAAATTTATAAATTAGGTATTATTTTTTTCATTTTTCAGATGAGGAGATGGAGGCTTAGAGAGGGTAGGTTACTTCCCTAAGTTAGCTGGTTTAAGTGGGATTCAAGCTCAGGATAAAGTATTCCTCTAGAAGCTGTGTCCCTTAATCATTCCGCTATCCGGCCTCCGTTTGAATAATAATTCAGGGTAGTTACGTTAATACTTCTTTCATCATAGCTAATCAGAAACTAAAACTATCCTTAGAAATAATTTTGTCTGGACGCCTGGGTGGCTCAGTTGGTTGGACGACTGCCTTCAGCTCAGGTCATGATCCTGGAGTCCCGGGATCGAGTCCCACATCGGGCTCCCAGCTCCACGGGGAGTCTGCTTCTCCCTCTGACCTTCTCCTCGCTCATGCTCTCTCTCACTGCCTCTCTCTCAAATAAATAAATAAAATCTTAAAAAAAAAAAAAAAAGAAAGAATTCTGTCTGTAAAATGAAAGTCATTTGTCAGTCCAGAGTGACCATGAAAGGATTTAAACTCATAGTATTCCAATAGCATTTTCACCAAATGAGAGCTTAATCTATTGAAAATTTGAATACAAGCATATTCCTGTCTTCGGTTGATGGATATTCTTTTGGTCACCAGAATGTTGAAAATTAATTAAGTGCAAGTAAAGCCTGTGGTAGTCTCTACAATTGTTTTAGGGAATCCTAGCAGCCAGGATGTCAGCACTTGGCTGCACTGAGATGGTATGTACTTAATAAGCCTAAACTAGAAACAACAACAACAACAAAAAAACCACCACCAGGAATGATGACTATATATGATCACTGATGCTATCTATTGACAGTTTACTTTGATTCTATCAATGGTAGTTTCTAGGTAGGGAAACCTCTATACTGATAGGTTTAGTGAGAGTAAATGACTTGTCAGAACTGGGACCTGGATACTGTCTTCTGTTCACACTCAGTGCTCATTTATTATGTCTTACTTCCTCTTGAGCAAAATGCTCTAAGTGTGCTCCAGAAGTGGAAAACAACCAAAAGTTCCCCTTTTTCATGTGACTTATGAAAGATCAAGTACCTAATTTGATGAGCCATTTGATAAACTGATTATGAAGCATTTTGTTGTGGTGGTGTTGTCTTTTTTGCCTCGTTGCTATTTATGATGATAGTTCTGGCAGTTGGGAGTTGTGTGTGTATGTGAGTGTAGTTAGCCTCAGAAGGGCTATGGCTAGCTAGTTGATTGAATAAGAAAAATGGTTAAGAGTATGTGGTGGGAGGCTGATGTCAATAAATTGAATAAGTCTTCCTGTTTTTATTTATTGTTGTGTTCTTCCAGCTCTGCTTAGTTATGTTAAATACCCCTGACCTTTTTCCCCTGCTTGCCTTTCAGGGCCTAAACATTCATATAAAGGCTTCCAATGTGATTAGCATTGATGCTTCTGAGATTGCTTAGAAACTGATGGTCAGAGATTAATTGTGGGTTGCAGCAGTGGTCAGCCCAGGAGGCTTTTACATCTGCCTCTTCCCTGGATTGAAAGTGCTGTTGGGGCCATATGGCAGATTGCTTCACAGAAGAGCCAAGAATGACTTTGTGGCTAGGTTCCAGATTATCATTTGCATCTATTTTAAAGTGGAGGTTACAGGGCTTTGAGTTTGATTTACTGTGTACTAATGGGATTAATCCTTAACTTGAAATCACATGAGGGTGTGTGTGTGTGTGCCTAGAATTCAATTCCAGTAATGTTATCAATATTCTATTCAGGGAAAGATTTTATTAAACTATGATTTTCTTTATATGTAGGGAAAGAAAAACATCAGTTAATAAGTGTCTGACCCTTGATTGACTTATTTCCTTGAAAATAAAAAGTTTTGTTTAGAACAAAAGTGAGGTTGCCTGACTGGCTTTTTCTGTTTGCTTTTTTTTTTTTTTTTTTTTTTTTTTTTTTTTTTTTTTTTTTTTTTTTTTTTTTTAATTTCTTTTCAGTGTAACAGAGTTCATAGTTTTTGCATCACACCCAGTGCTCCATGCAATGCGTGCCCTCCATAATACCCACCACCTGGCTCCCCCAACCTCCCACCCCCTGCCCCTTCAAAACCCTCAGGTTGTTTTTCAGAGTCCATAGTGTCTCATGGTTCATCTCCCCCTTCAATTTCCCTCAACTCCCTTCTCCTCTCCATCTCCCCATGCTTTTTAAATACTCTCTAATACTCAGTTAAATGCCAAAATGTCCTCCCTATATGCAAAGGGGTTATTGTGGTCTAGTTTATGTGCATGGTCATATGCATACCTGCTGACTCAAAATAGGCCTTTGAATATACACACCCAGCACTTGAAAACCTAAATTAAAAAAGAAAAATTGTTGAGAGCACCTGGGTGGCTCAATGGGTTAAAGCCTCTGCCTTTAGCTCAGGTCATGATCCAAGGGTCCTGGGATCAAGCTCTGCATCAGGCTCTCTGCTCAGCAGGGAGCCTGCTTCCCTCCCTCCCACCCCCACCACCTCTCTGCCTACTTGTGATCTCTGTCTGTCAAATAAATAAGTCTTTTTTTAAAAATTGCTGAGAAGTTAAAAAATTTCATGGTGCTTGATTATTATAAGGTTTCATTCTCTGAGTCTCTATTTCTGGTTGACTTACTCTCTGTGTGCATTTCTGTCTCTCTTCCCTCTCTCTCTAGCCCCATCTCTGTTAGTCTCTTTTTCTGCCTTCTCAGCCTCATTTTTTTTTTTTTTAGATTTTATTTATTTATTTGACAGACAGATATCACAAGTAGGCAGAGAGATGGGGGGGTGGTGCGGAAGCAGGCTCCCTGTTGAGCAGAGAGCCCAATGTGGGGCTCGATCCCAGGACCCTGAGATCATGATTTAAACTGAAGGCAGAGGCTTAACCCACTGAGCCACCCAGGTGCCCCTCAGCCTCATCTTTTTGTCCCCCTCCTTTCTTGGAGCTCATTTCTCGGTCTCTTTGTCTTCTTCCTCCCCCTAGATGCTATCTCTCAGATATTATATCACTCTGGTGATATTCACTCATGTTGTTACCTGTGTTTTTATGTAGTTTTCACACCAGGATAATTGATTTCATTTGGGTGGCTATGCATAGTACTTTCAGACTTCACTGTTGGGGAATTTTAGACTTCAGTGCAAGGGTTTTAAACCTGCTTCATCTTCCCTGATTTTTTGGTTCCTTCCTGTCTCTTATTCCTCCTACCTCACATGGAACTTCCTGCTCCATCAGGAAGAGGGGAAAGCATATTTGGTTACATAATGATTTGAAATTAGGCTTGGAGCAACAAATAAACAATACCTTGAGATTCTGCTTGACTTTGTACTGATAAGGTTAGGACCTACAAGATAAACAATGGGTGCTCATTTGTAGTAGGTGATAATAACTGCCATATAATCTTCCAGGAAAGTCAATATTGCTAGGGTAATAAATCTACAGTCCCAAGAGGCTCCTGGGCTTACTAATTTGTCATCGTGGTTATGAAATACGTGAACTTCAATGTGATTTTACAAACAACTGACCACAAATACGAGGCAGGGACACTTTTTATTTTGGGGAGAATGATTTCCTTAAGAAATAACTACTTTTTTCCTTACTACACAGTAGTTCTGTGGAAGAAGAACTTTACTTGGATTATGTAGTATATCAGTTCATCTCTAAGAAAAGTTGATGGCTGCCTTTATATTCATACTGTTTACCTCTACTAAGTAGTAAACCTAGAAAGGGATTTTGTAGTGGTTCCCAAGATACTCATTTAGTAGATCACATTTATTTGATACTGGATGTTTAATTAAACTACCAGGTGGCTTCTTCATTTTGACTATCATTTTGATTTAAATAAACTCTATCCTGGTTGACATATTACATAAGAAACCAAGCTGAAACCTGTGCTCTCAAAGATCCTTTCTTTCAGCCTGCAGTGGATTTTAAGAGTATTTGTAATAAACATTTTAGAAAAGTAAGTTCTTTTAAATGAGTAAAAATGACCATACAGGGTCTCTTTTTTAAGGGGTGTGGGGCAGAGGGAGAGAGAGAATCTTAAGCAGACTCCATGCCCAGCGCAGAGCCAACTCAGGGCTTGATGTCACAACCCTGAGATCATGACCTGAGCTGAAATCAAGAGTCGGACACTTAACCAAGCAAGTCACCCAGACACCCCCATACAGGAACTCTTAAACTGGTTCTAAAAATCAGTTCAATTTTATTTTATTTCTTTTTTAAGTCAGTTCAGTTTTAAATTTGGTTAAAATACTTTCTGACATTAGTATTCTTTTCAGGAAATAAGTATTCACATAAACTGTTTTCTCAGAAATTGACCCTGAATACAGAATTTCAGATCATTGAAAACAGGATCATTTGAAATCTACATTTCCTTCCCTTTCCCTAATTCATTTCAGTTGCTCAATAGGATTTTCTTATGAAATTAACTTTTCCCTCTCTGCATAGTTACATAAGCTTGCTTTTCTAATAATGAAAAATTGTACCCATTTGTCACTTATTAAAGTGAACTTTTACTTGAAGGGTTTCTGGTTGTAAAGCCAGAGTATATGACTAGAGGCCGATAAATAATTCCTCATCATTTATAGCTGCAGAATTTCTTTATAATTTTTAAATGCCTTTGGAAAGCTAGGTCTTATGCCCAAAGCATGCTTTTGTGTTTGAAATTCTTTAGCGAACTCCCTATTTAGGTCATATGCTTCCAAAGCCCTGCTTTTCTTTCCTGAGGATAAATTGCATTATGTTTTACCATTAACAATGCCACGTCATTTCAAAGAAGACTAAATTAAGTAGTGCAAGTCCAGGTGGCTGGAAACTAGATGAGTAGGCAGTGTTTTGATTACTGTGCAAAGGGTATATCTGTTTAATTACCAAAGATTGGTCAGTCCCTAAATAACTGTGTCATACCTGCTTGTCAGTGTCATAACCACCCATTGCCATCCCTCCCCCAACAGAATTGTGGGGATTTTTTTTCATGTACCATTTTTGTTCATTTATTTAACTACCTAGTAATACTATGAATTATTAGTATTTGCCATTGGGAAAATGATTGAGTGTTAACTCACTGGCCTAATTGACTGGGGGGCCAGATGGTGCCTTCTCCCTGGAGGAAGATAGATGGGACAAACTTGGTTGATAGAGAGTGCCATCTGACTCGAACAACTTTTAAGAAGCCTCGTTCTAGTTGGTTTTAGTCTTCTCTAGATGCCGTTGGAATCTGGTTTTCCAGTTCTCTGTCATTATAAGATTGCCTTCCTTTACTCGGTACCAGTATATTTAGTTGTTTGTGAATCATTAAGGCATTTGAGATCATTCTTTTTTATTTTCTTTATTTGGTCTTTTTCAGGTTGTTTGAAGGACGTTCATCAAGGAAACCAGAGAAGCTTAAAACACTCTTCTGCTACTTTAGAAGAGTCACAGAGAAAAGTAAATTCCTTTCATTCTTAATACAGTTTTTATCACTGATGCAGTTGGTTCAGATTAAGTGGCAGGTCAGAAACATTTTGTGTTCCAACTACACTTTCCTGCCCAAACCAAATAATTCAGTATTATAATCTAGATTTTTTGCATGTTACATACATTAAATGCATACTATAAATACATGTGAGTTTTATGTACTCTGAAGTTAGACCAGCAGAACATGGTTTGATAGGTTTTCATGAATGAAAAACAGTAAATTAATACTTTGAAAAGAAAGTATATTGATCAGGAAATACATATTGGGTGTTCTTTACTTAAAGAGGCATTGATTATTAACAATTAGTTTATTTACAGAGGACAACCTATGTGTTGCCTTCCTACCCATCCCTCTCTTTTTTTTTCCTCATCCCTTCACACTTTGTAGAATTCTTATAGAACAGTGTTGTACTTAGTGTTTATATGTTTCTTTTTCTCTTGGACCTTAACCATCTTGTTTTCCAGAAACTAATCATAACCTGAGGCAGTGGTGATAAATGTCTAACCTGTGCTGGAAGTTACTATTACTAGCTAATAATAGATCATTATTGCTACTCTTACCCTAGGAGCTGGGTGACCACAGACAAGTTTCTTAACACCTCTAAGCCTCAGTTTCCTTGTTGGTAGAATAAAAGAATAATGATCAGTTACCTCATAGGATAGTTCTAAATATTAAGTGAGAAGTTACATGATTAATGTATGTTAGCTATTACCAGCAGGTGGCCTTTCCTGCAAGTCGATTATAAGGGAAATCAGAACATCTTAAAGTTTGCTTTTGCTAACTAGAGCAGGTCAACTCTGGTCAAGTGAAATGAGTTCTTTTCAGTTATGGTCATTCAGATTGTCTTAAAGCACATCGTTGACTCATTTTAAGGTCAATTTTCTCATATTCTTCCTTTAGTATATAATTTCACATTATAGTAGACTTAGCATTTTTTTATTTTTGCAGGTATTGCTATTGAACATTTTTTAGAGTTTTGAAAAGGAATCATTTTTCCGAATGTTGATATTTAAAAGATAAATCATGCTTCTTTGATAGAGGGTTATTTATTTCTTAGCTTATTTATTTCTAGTTTTGATCTCTATACTGAATGAAATAATAAAGGAAATGAAGGCTGATTTGGGTTTATGAGACATAAAGCCAAATTAGAATTTGTAATAATTTGTTAGAAAGATGAGTACATTTTTGTTATTCTAAATTTGTTTTGCTAAATAGAATGCATTCCATTATTATACCTAAGTAATTCAGAATTTATTTTTCTGTCCTTAGAGTCAAATCAAGTATGTCTTCTCTAAAAGCTAATTTGCCTAAGTTTTAGAATTTTATTTGCTTTGAGGGAAAATGCTAATTTTTTTTCAACTAAAAATTTATAAACCATCATAAGTATTGGGAATTGGGCTGAAAAAGATAAATTATAATTAGACATTTATTTTCTGGCTTTATCATTGTACGTGGTAATTTAGTTTTTTGCGAAATATAGCAACACATGTTGTAAGTTTTTAGGATGTAAAACTACAGGCTTAAGGAGGAAATATTCAGTGGAATAAAAGAGGTTTGCAAGTTAATGATCAATTTATATAGGAGGCCTGAAGTCTACTTAATAGAAACTACAGAAACCTATTTAAACAACATTTCATCAAATCTAGGACATTGTAGATGGTAAAAAGTGTCATTATGTTCTGTACAACTAAGAAGGAAAAAATATTCAGGATGGGGAGTCATAGGAGACCTCTTACAAAGCTGAGACACCAAGGATCTGTACCTTCAATCTAAGGATAGGTGAGAAATGAACCTGTACCAAAAAGGGACAACAAAGAAACTACCAAAGTCAACCATGGCACTGGCTAGAGAAGAAACAAAAGAACCTCCCCTGAGAATTTGAACCACAAGCCTCAAGTTTGGAGTCTGAAGTCATATTATCAGTGTGATCCACAAAAGCCTGCAATAGTGGATTTAATTCACACTGATCTCAGGTTGGTGGTGCTCCCAGATGACTGCAAAAGCAGATGCACATCTTCTCTGGAAAAATTCAACTTTAATCTAAACCAGTGGCAATGGCTAGATACCTTCCATTGTGAAAGACATATCTCAGTTTTAGAAGTTAATGTGCCTTTTAGAATTGATAAAATGTAATTCCATCAAGACCAACTTTTCAGTGTTGTCAGATGTTTATTTTATTTTATTATTTGACAGACAGAGATCACAAGTAGGCAGAGAGGCAGCCAGAGAAAGAGAGAGAAGGAGGCAGGCTCCCTGCTGAGCAGAGAGCCCAATGCGGTGCTCGATCCCAGGACCCTGAGATCATGACCTGAGCCAAAGGCAGAGGCTTTAACCCACTGAGCTACCCAGGCGCCCCTCAAATGTTTATATTTTTAATGAGGATCTTGAGGTTGAAAGATTTTCAAGGGCCTTCTGAATTATTTTTCATATAGTTTTAGATAAAGTATCTTATAGATGGAGTATTTAAAAATTGATGATTCATATGCAGTATGTTTTATGCTTTTATTAAGGGAAATACTTGATTAACTAAAATAACCTATTCTAGCATAAAAGTTACCTTTTTGTGGAAGAAAGGTGATAAGAATGCTAAGTATTTTTGTTTTAATTATATCTAAAGAGCCATGTTCTGTCTTTTTTCTGGCTTTGCTAGTGATACTCATTTAGGAATTTCTTTTGGGACCTCTTAGTATATATGAAGGACATTTAATATTCTTACTTATCTGTTAAGTTACTGAATGATGATATTGATGTTAATTTTTTATTAATGGAATTGCTTCTCTGGTTTGAATTGTTTGATCTTGTGTAAGTTTTAAATATATTATCTATTTGCCTTAGAGAAATTTCTTAAGGAAATCTTAAGCATATTTTATAACCCATAATAATAAAAGTCACCCATTAATATTCTACTCTAATTATTCCATATGATTTTTGTGTTATTACTGCTTGTGACTGAGAGCAGAGAAATGTGGAATCATCCAGAGGAATGAAATGGTTGTCAGACTTTCATTGGGTCTCTGCCACCATTATCACTAATAGTTCCTGACATATCTCTCTTTGCTTAATAGCTTTTCTCTTTCTTGCTTGCATTTTTTTTTTTTTTTAACAGAAGTGGCCTGGCCTTTTTAGTTTGTTCTTTGATTTGAGTCAAATTACTTTTGGCCTACTGATTTATTTGTTGCCTTTGCCACTAGTTAGGAAAAAAAAGTAAACCGAACAAAAAAAGGATCACCGTCCTCTAAAATATACTACGTTTTGATCCCCTCATATCTATTCCTCCTTAAAAACTATGTCATCTTTCTTCTCTAACCTCTTAGAACCCAGTAATTCCTCCTTCCAGCTAAGATGCCTTGTAAGTAGAGCAATTGCATGTCATCTAAGCCCTGGATTTAGCTTTGCCAACTCTAAAGGGCATGCAACAACTTTCTTTTTTAACCACAGACATTTTATTTTATTGTAAAATGCATAAATATTTATACATTCACCATTCTTTAAATGTAAGATTAAGACCTTTCTTTGAGGAGTCTACAGATTAAATTCAGTTTTGTCTTTGTTGTATAAGCTACACTCATTAATGCACCTTTTTTTCAATGACTTTTTACAAATGTATTCAGTTTAGAAAACTTTACCAGTAAGTACCATTGTGCTGTTTGTATAGTTTTGTGTTTTAATGAGGGCTGACTATTTTACAGAAAGAGTTCCTACTGTAAGAGTAATATTATCTTAAATCAGTCTTCTGTTGTATTTTAACACTAAGCTTGGTATTTTTCCAATTAGTTTATAACCATTGTTAGGCCCATTTTTTACTGAATGTATATAATCTTTCCAAAATCAAACTTCTTTTGGGTGTTTTTTTGTTTTGTTGTGTTTTTTTGTTTTTTCTTTTTTTATTGCTTTTGTAGAACCTACTGGCTTGGTGACATTTACAAGACAGAGTCTTGAAGATTTTCCAGAGTGGGAAAGGTAATAATAATAAAAATAATCCGGGAATTTTAGAATTAGAAGGACTCTTTTACCGTAATAGGAATCTATTTTGCAGCTCCTGGAAAGATGGTCTCCCAACCTCTTAATTGCGCTAGTGCTAGGGAGTTTCCTATAAATGATCCATTGTTAGCTCTCATTGTTGGAAAGGTCATGCTGTCTGAATCAAAGTCTGTAAGCCTTTGATTTCTACTCTTTGCCTTATTTTTTTTCTTCTGAAGCAAAGTCCTATTTAGTTTTGTGTGAAGGCACTAATATTAACTAAAACACCAATATTTATTTTTTTAAAGATTTTATTTATTGATTTGAGAGAGAGAGAGAGAGCAAGCACAAGCAGGAGGGAGCCACAGGCAGAGGGAGAGAGAGAAGCAGACTCCCTGCCGAGTGGGGAGTCCAATGTGGGTCTCCACCCAGGGACTCTGTGATCATGACCTTAGCTGAAGGCAGATGTTTAACTGACTGAGCCACCCAGGCGCCTCTAGAACACCAATATTTGATATTCATCCTTACCCTACTCTTTATTTTATGGCTTTTCGTTCTGGAGGATAAGATCAGGGGAAATTTCTTCATTAAAATAAAATGTAAATAGTAGTTACCTAGAATTTGTCTGAATGATAAGAATTTTGAAGTTTGGCTGTTCCCAATAGTATATGTGAATATACTATTCCATATACCAAAAAAATATACTATTGGTGGATTTTATGGAGGTTGCTAATTTAATGGAGTTTTTAAAAATTTATTATTATTATTACTTACCTGCAAATAACAGAAGAATAATAACCAGTCTGAGTTTATTCAGATTTGTAAGTTCCTTTGTGCCCTGAACTAGTTAATACATTTCCTAATCTAGAGCAGATACCCAAAGCACTTAAAGAAGAGTAGATCAACTTTTTCATCATACATGAGGACATTATCAAACATACTAAAGGCATATTTTGCATATGCATTTGTGTTAACTCTCAGTTTCACTTTCTCATAATTTTTATCATAGTTTGTAATTGTTTCCTTGGAATTCATGATGAAAGGGACTCACTTTTAAGGGAGTTAACTTGAGGAAGCACATCTACTTAAGTGGCTTTCTCCTGGTGTTTCTTACTCATCAAAGATGTTAATTTGTGAGATGAAAGAAAAACAAACTTACTTTAGGAGGCTGACTGCATGGCTGAGATGATTATTAGTAGAGGGAAGTGGGTAAAAGATTAAACAAGTGGAAGATAAAAACAAAAAATTGAGCCAGAAGGAAACAGAACACGTATAGCATTTTAGAGTCTTGGCATATTAGAGATGAAAGGGACCCCAGGAAATCATCTGGCCTAGCTGTCTACTAAAAATGTCAATCAACTCTGTAGTATCTATGACATATGATGGACAGCTTCAGTGATGGGAAATGTACTGTTCACCTCAGTATATCCCAATGTTGGCTGCTCAAGTTATTATCTGATACTTGTATTCAGTAAGAAGCTCTGTACTCTAAAGAATCTCACTGTCCCTTCCATTCCTGGTTCTTCCTTCTGGAGGTACAATAAATAAATCTGATTTTCTTTAACATTCAGTCTTCTTCATTTATCATCATGCTTTCTGGACCCACCCCCACTTCTAACAGTGCACACAGGCACATACTAAATTTACTCATTTCTTCTGTTTCACATGTGATATGGATTCAAAACCCCTTTATTTTTGTTCTTTATACACTCCAGGCCATTGATCCCTCTAAAATATGGTATCTACAGCTGAAAGTAACAGTCTGCTCTTATTTGCCCAGACCAGAGTACAGATTGGTTTCTTAGCTTTTCTATTAGTATCTGATAGGAATTCAGATGTTTTGTTCATTTCACTTTGGTGTAGATTTTATAGATCATGCCAAGGCCTTGTTTTTAATTCAGCTGCAGATCCCTGCTCTGCATCTGACATTAATTTGGCACTAATGTGAAAGGACATCCAGTTGTGCATTACCATCTTGGAGAGAAGGGATAGATCAAAACGCCAAGATTGGCAAGGCTGCTGTATCAGTGAGATAACTTTGTCCTAAGTAGGATCAAGATATTCCCCTTAACTTTCATAGGCACAATTTAACTTGATAACTTTTTAAACTTTTTTTTTTGTCTTATTGACCTCTTTTTGTTTTAGCTGCTTTGTAAGTAAGTTGGAGAATGTAATTAATCATTCTCCCAGACACCACAGAACCAGAAACATGTATTCATTTAGAGAGGGAGGATAAAGAAGAGATGAGGATTGTTGGTGTTTCCAAGAGTAAGGGACTAAATGGGTGTCAGGAAGTTAGAGGGTTTTTGGATTTCCAAGTTTCTGCCATGTTACAGTTAACCCAGTGATTATGAGTGAATACCTTACATGGCCTTAGGTAATCAGAGAGTCACAATCATTTGTGTCTTTGATTGTGACGATATGAAAGATTTGCTGGGGCCAATCAGGAAGTTGGAGGATGCTTTTTAAAAAGTGTCTAGCAATTTCATAATTTTAGTGAGAATTGTACTATACTTTCACAGCTTCAGTTATGAAGAATAGTTGATGACAGGATTTCTGTTTTGAAGTTGTAACTGACAAACTAGAGATTTCTGGATCATGCTTCTTTGTCGTTTCAGTAGTATCCTTATGGGTGGTCTCCCTTAGCATAAAATGGCTAGGAAAGTAGGATCAAAAAATAAACAAAAAGGAAGTTAAAAAAAGATCAAACTTGTGTCACTACTTTCTAGAAGAGATTTAGAAAGTAATTTTTCTAAAGGTATAGCATACTGGTTAAGAGTTTGGACTGTTAGGCTATCTGGCTTCATATCCTTGTTGCTTTGTTGCTTTCTATCCTTGGGCAGATTACTTAAATGCTTTCTGTGCCTATAAAAAGAGATACTGATAGGGTTGTTTTGAGGATTACATGAGTTAGTGCAAACGGAGCTCTTAGAACCTATACTGAATTGCCTTCTGTTTAAGGCTGTCAATCTGTTGGTTCAGGCTGTCAGTCTGTTGGACTGGAGCTTCCCCAGAAATGTATTTGGACTCATTGAAGTCAGGAAGAAAGTAAATCCCAGTAATAGTGCTTCTCCAGATAAATTATTTTTTAAGATATATAATTGTTTTAAAAAATACATAGTTTGCCTCCAAAATGAATGCCATCCTTACATAAGTTAGGGATTTGGATCTCATCTGTTATATTCTATCTTAATTTATATTTTTTATTAAGTAATTGGGGAAAATCTGTTACTTGAAAAATGTCATCATCAAATACTATTAAAAAAATAGAATTAGTTTTTTAATAAAATGTAAGCTAGGTTAAACAGTGTAAGGGAGGAAAAATTTTTTTCTTGACCCAGCTAGGGTCCCAGGCTGAGTCTGAAAATTAAAAGGGCAAAGATTAACAGGAGAAAAGCACACATTTATTTAATGTAAGTTTTACATGTCACAAGAACCTTCTTAAGGAAATGAAGGCCCAAAGAAACAGACCCACATACTTGTATTCTAGGTTCAATGGAGAGTGGACATGTCTGAGGAATTTGACAGATTAAGAAGTATGAGGTAATTGTAGTTATCCAGGGAAAACTTCATAAGGCCCATTTGTTGGAATTCTTGGCATTCCTTTTTCTTCGGATAAGGATATTTCTTTCCTCCAAATACAGGGTGGGCATCTTGCACATGAGGTTTTATTACACATAGGAAGAACTTTGAGTAGGGGAAGAGACCATAGTGACCCTTCTGCTTCTGCCATTTTTTCAAACTTAATTCAGCTTAAAATATTTGATATCCCATTGTGCCACATTTTGGGGTAGCATGTCAGTGACCTTGGTCAATGAAAGGGAAAGGAAATAATTACGACTTAAAGATACTAATTTCATTCATCAATTTTATTAATATAAAAATACCATAGATCGGATTTCTGTTCATCAAAACACCCCCATCACATACACTCATGTTTACCAAACTAGTGAAAATAGACCTTATCTCAATATCATATGTGATTTGTTGCCAAATTTTTCTTTAGGTTGCCAACTCTAGCAAAATAGTAAAATTGCATAGATCTTTATTTTACATTTTGAGAAGTTTTTCAATTCTTAAAGTAGAGACACTGTTATTTTGTAGGAGAAAAATGGGTTTCAAAACAATATGTTATCCCATTTTAATTTAAATATGTATATTTAATATTTGAATAAGAAAAAGTTTGGGAGAATCTATATCAAAAATGTTAACCAGGCATCTGTTTCTGGCTTTTAAGATTTGGAATGGTTTCAATATTTCTTCTCTAGTTACATATATTTTCACATTTTTCCATAGTGAAATGCTTGTCATTAAAAGTAAAGAATTGTCTTTTTAAATTGTAGATGTGACAAACCCCTGACTCGATTGCATGTCACTTATGAAGGTACCATAGAAGGAAATGGCCAAGGCATGCTACAGGTAGGTGAATCACAGCAGTATGCGTGTGTTTGGGACTTACTCTTGTCAAGCTTCTGACAGCAAAGGAAATATGAAAACCTGTTTATTTATCTCCTAAACTGATTTAATGCAAAGAAGCATGATAGCAGAATGGAGAGAAACGCCAAACAGATCATTTTGACAGCCTTGATAATACTGTTATTTGCCAGTGTGCACTGTTTCTTAACGTGCGCCTCTTTAAAAAGCCTTTGACAGAATATCTTAAGATCTGGACAACATCAGGCATCTTAGTTCAGACACTGATGTAGATTGACAGTGGAGGAAGTTCCCAGAGTATGGTCTTGACAAGCCGTCACCAAGCAGTTTTGTTCTTTTTCTTTAAAGGCTTTGCTCTGCCCCAAATGATGACCAGCTTGAAATGTTTTTCTGCCACCAACCTTGTTTAGGTCTTAGGAGGCAGACATCTAAAACTGATTGATAAGAAAGTCCTCTCTCCTGATACCTCATAAGAGGACTTTCTTATCCTTATTTGGTGCTTACATTGGGTCAGAAGCTAGATCAGTTTCCTGAGAATAGACTAACTTGTTTGAATAACTTAATGTGTACTGTAAAATGACTAGACTCATTTGCATTTGGCTAGTTACGATGTATTTATGCTCTCAGTGGTTAATGAAACAGATTCTTTTTAGAATGGCCTTTTAAAAGACATAACTAAAATCTTCAAAGGGCAAAACCATATTTTGTTTTAATCATTCTCTCTCAGTAATTTTTTGATATTATAAACAGAAATACTGTTAACATAAACAGTTAACTGAATTAATATTTGTCTGGCTCTTAAAATTTTTAAAAATTTGTATTTAATCATTACTTTTTCTTAAACAGTAATTTTGAAATATGCTTAAAATTTGTTTCAAATGATTGTTACTTTTTTCCCACATTTCCATCTTCATGACGTTCTTTTCTACATTAAAGTCTTAGATTTAACTGAGGGAGTCTTAATACACATAAAATAAACAAAGCTACTGCTAGTTAGCACCACAGGAATGCTGACCTTTCATCACAATACAATTCAGCAAGGAATTATTTAGCAACATTCAAAGTTGAGATTCTTCCCACTTTTCTGGAATATATTATAGATGAAATGTGAAACCTCAATAGATTAAAAGAATACCATAAAGGCTTCTATTAATTATTCTCCCTACCCATGCCATGTATCCCCAGGAGATCAGGGAATATTGTATTGCAATATTACAAAGCTCCTTGTGTAGCATATAAATTATATTATGCTGAATGGCAACAACAACAAAACCTCTCTAAGGATTGTTATCATTTCTCCCTTTTCATCAAGTTATAATTCAGAAACTGAGTAATCTGAACAAGTAGCTTTAAAGTGAGTTGGAAAATAGCTAAAAATAAAGAAGCCCTCATATGCTTGTTTTCTGTACTGGAACAGGTTTCTCACCTGTAATAGAGAGCCTTTTATTAAGAACTTTTTTAAGTAGTAGAAAGTTTGATTTTCTAAAAGACTCCTGCATTCAGAGGCATATTGAGTTTAGTATAATGTATTTATTTCTATGGATACCTTTCAAGTAATAAATCTTGGCCTTTTATTCAAAGAATGAATAAATGTATACACATTGAGTGTATTTCATTTGTCATTACCAAGTTGTACATAGTTGGATAGAACTTATTTTTTAATTTTAGTTATGTACCTTGTTCCAGTAAAAATTAAGTTTCGCTGATCTCAAACCTTGTTTGTTTCTCATTTGTATTCACAGTTCTGCTATGCTTAGCTAGTCTCTTAATTTTCAAGTGCTGTCCATTTTAGTTTTTTGGTCTCTCATTCCTTCACTTTCTTCCCCATTGACCTGTTTGAGGCCCTAGTAAGTGCTTATCTAAACTATTCAGTAGTCACCTAACCAGACTCTCTGCTTTTAATTTTACTCCTTTCCAATTCATTCTTTAAACTCTAGCCTGAATTATCTTTCTAAAACCCAGTCCAGTTGTAACTTTTCTTCCTAGAATTTTTCTAAGAACCTTCAAAATTAGGTAAAACTTCCCTTGACCCCAGAATACCTCATCAGCAACTGTAATTCTTCACATACTCTACATTGCAGACAGATATCCATAATCTACTTAACACTGTCTGCATTTAGCTCTGTACAGTTGTTTTTTCCCCACATCCTTATGCAGTTATTCCCTCTCCCTGAATGTCAACAAAATCTGGTTTGAATGCCATGTCCCCATGCTCCAGTTTTAGTTAATTGTATTATTTGGGAAGGATCTAATACATTCTAGTAGGTTCTTTAATAATCATCTTACTCTGCTTATGTGCTGGGATCTCATCTAGATTACAGATGCTTTGAAGTCAGGGCTCATGTCATACTCATCTTTGTATCACATGGTTCCCAGCACAATATTCAGTTGATCTTTGTTGAACATTTTAAGCCATAAATCACCCAATGTATAATGACCTTATACATTATAAGCAACTAATTCTAATCAATGGATTAGTTCAGTCAAAATTATTTTTCTATATAAAGCAAAGAATTAAATCTTTTTTTATTGTTGATTTAGTATGTCAGAGTATAAAATATATATGGTTCTCTGTGATAACTTGTTTCCAGAACTTTTCCAGTCATTTTTCAGTGTTTTCAAGTTCTTCTCTAATGAAAGATTACTTTACCTTCTATTAATTTCTGTCTTTTCACATATATTTTTATGTATCAAAAGATTCATATTCTTGTTTTGCTCCTGTATAAAACAGACTTCAAACTACCATGTGGTATCATAATTGCTTTAGAGGACACAAACAATGTTAAGAAATCTTATATTTGACAATAGTCTCAAGGTTATGTAAAGTAATAGAAAAAATATATATTGGTCTCTACCCCTGTTCTTTGCACGGAGCTCCTAAAACCCTAGTAATATCCTAACTGATAAGAACACTAAGAACATCTTTTGTTCTAATATTTGGTCTTTGACCCTGATTCCTGATACAGAGCTCCTAAGTCCCTTGGAATTTTCTAGGTGATAGGAGTGTCTTTTGTTATTATGAGGTGACTCTTGGTGAGCTCATGGATAGCTTTAGGATGGGGGCTGGTCACCAAAAAGATTTAAGCCATGATTAGAGGTTTGGAACTTTCTACCCCACCCCCATCTTCTGGGAAAGGGAGAGGGACTGGAAACTGAGTTAATGATTGATCATGCCTAAGTGATGAAGCTTCCACAAAACTCCCCAAAAGTACAGGATTCAAAGAGCTTCGAGGTTGGTAAACATGTGGAAGTACTAGGAAAGTTCCTTGCCCAGAAAGCGTGGAAGCTCTATGCCTCTTCCCACTTACAATGCCATATGTATCACTTCATTTGTGTATTCATCTATATCCTTTATTATATCCTTTTTAATAAATCAGTAAACATAAGTATTATCCTGAGTTCTTTGAGCTGTTATATCAAACCACAGGAGCACGTCATGGGAACCCCAATTTATAGCTGGTCAACTAGAAGTTTAATTGACAACGTGGGACTTGCAGTTGGTGTCTGAAGTGGGGCAGTATTGGTGGGACTTAATCCTTAGCCTTGTGGTATGTGATGTGAACTTCTGGTAGATGATGTTAGAACTGAATTGAATTATAGGACACCTCGCTGGTGTTTCAGAATTTCTTGATGTGTGGAAACCCATACATCTGGTGACAGAAGTGTTGTGAGTGTGGTAGTAGTGTAAGAGGAAAGGAGAGACACAGGAGTATTTTTTTCTATATAGTATATAAGCCTTTCTTACATTACTTACTACATTCTTTTTGCATGTGTATAGCTATGTATGTACACAAGGTGTTCTGTATGTGTGTAATCTTAGGTCCTTGAATAGAATAAGGCAAAGCTGGAAACCATTTCTTACATGTTGCTCCATAGAGCTTAGCCTGGTGTTGGACACATTGGAGTGCTTAGTAAATTTAAGACAAAACAGTGCTGAGTTTGCTTTCTCTTGAGGATTGTGTAATTCATTTTTATTAATAGGAGCTTGGGAATCCCATTATAGTAACAGTACTCCACAGAAGGCTTATACATAATTTTTAACTAAATTAGTACTTTAGTTAAATTAGTAATTACTATTAGAAATAGTAATTTAGTTGAATCTTTGTTGTTGTTTTTTAAGTTTTTTAAAATTCCAGTTAGTTAACATACAGTGTAATATAACTTTCAGGAGTATAATTTAGTGATTCAGCACTTAATTACAATACCCAGTGCGCATCACAAGTGTACTCCTTAATCTCTTGCCACCTATTTAATCTGTTCCCCCTCCCACCTCCCCTCTGGTAACCATCAGTTTAGGCTCTGTAGTTTCTTGGTTTGTGTCTTTCTTGTGCCCCCCCACCTCATGATCATTTGTTTTGTTTCTTAAATTCCACATGAATGAAATCATATGGTATGGGTCTTTTTAGGACTGATTTATTTCACTTAGCATAATACTCTCTAGCTCCATCTGCATTGTTGCAAATGGCAAGATTTCATTCTTTTTTATGGCTGAGTACTATTCCAGTTTGTTTATTTCTATACACACACACACACACACACACACACACTCTTCTCTATGCATTAATCAGTTGATGGACATTTGGGCTCTAAACATGTACGCTGATGTTTATAGCAGCATTATCAACAGTAGCCAAATTATGAATCTTTGTTGTTAAACTAGGTTTTCTGTTTTCATTTTTTTCCTTAGCTATATTAAAAGAATAGTTTGTAATTTTACCCAGTTTGGGATTTGCAGCTGAATTTAGGATGAAATTTCCATCTCTTTATTCTTTCATAGAAGAAAAAGGTTGCCCAAAAAAGGGCAGTTATTAAGTTTCTCATTTCTTTAGGACAAGTGTTTGATTGCCATATTATGTAAGAAAGAAATAATTATATGAAAGTCATAAGAAACCCATAAATGGAAATTGAATAGTGAATGGTGTGGAAATGATCCTGAAACCTTTCCAAATAAAGTTTCCCTTGATCTGTGGTCCTTGGTGTACATATAAGGTTTGTAAACAAGAGTCTATATAATCACGTTGAGGCTTTTGCCTAAAAGCTCCATTTCTCACGTTCCTTCTAAGGTTTTAGAATCCAAAGGAAGAAGCAGAGATACTAACTGCAGTGAGATGGAAAGAGTGAAGTAAACCACAACCTATTCTCCCTGGGAAGATTACTAATTTGGGGATTGATTTACGTGGGAAATGAAAGGAAGAGGGAGAATATTTCTTTTATCATATATGTAGGTATTTTGGATCATCATTTAACATGCCACATTTTCCCAAATAGGTGGATTTTGCAAACCGTTTTGTTGGAGGTGGTGTAACTGGTGCAGGACTTGTGCAAGAAGAAATCCGCTTTTTAATCAACCCCGAGTTAATTGTTTCACGGCTCTTCACTGAGGTGCTGGATCACAATGAATGTCTTATCATTACAGGTTAGTTTTGGGAAGTCTATATGGTAGAGTAGTTTTCCTCAACTATGAGTATCTATCATGAAGGCTAGAGGCCACCCAGATATTGCTATTCTCTCTCATGGGCATTGGTCTCAATATTTCTATTGATTAATTTATTCTTGGTTTTTTGAAATTGTTATAGTTATATTTGCCTGATCTTAAGTAAGACATTTTATTCCCATCTTTTCTTTCTTGGCATCTTTATCTAAGGAACAAGGGTAAAATTATATTTATTTACCCTTCAGTTTGAAATTTTATGATATAATGCCTTAAAAAGAAGATAGTGATATGTCTTTGAGCATGTATTCTATTACTGTTCTTCCATTATGTTTCCATAATGCTTTGTTATACTTCAATATGAACTATATGAATTTTAAAAATAGTTACAATAGAGAGAATCAGTGAAACAGCTTTTATAGAAGAGAAATAAATCAGTAACCTAATATTAACCCAATTTCTAATCCTAAGAGAAAAAATATGCTCTGAGTGGCTTTTCTTGATTTAAGTTAATTGGGAGGAGGAAAGAAGGAAATATAGTCTAATTTATACTTGAAGTCTATTGAGATTTAAATTTTTTATTTAATTTTTTTTAGCTTAAGATACTACTATGTCAATGTATTTTCTTGTGAATGAGCTACCAAAAAAACTAATGATTAACTTATAGTCCTTAAGAAATTCTTAATCAGCCACCATAGGTGAGTTAAGCCTTTTTTTCAAGTACCTAAAAGAACATTCCCACATACAAGTCATAATTGGTCATTTGCTGCTGATACTTTTTTCTTTCTGCAAAAGAGGATTTCTCATTTCCTTTTTGAATCTGTTGCTGCTTTGATATTAGTGTAGGAAACTAAGCACTCACCTGGGTTGGAGAATTTGGTTAATTGTTATTCTGAAAGATTACAGTGAGAGAAAAACCATCCCCTATGAGTTGAATCAAATTTATACTCAACTAATTTACCTCTAAAGAGGTACATGCCAGAACTAAGACTCTGAGATCTAAACTTGAAGCCACTGTCATTGCTTCAGATATATTTGCAGGTAACCTTCAGGAAAGTATCTAAATTTTTTCCTTATATTTTACTTTTAAGATTTTCTCATTGTCTTTGAACAGTTTGATTATGATGTGTTTAGGATCTCTTTGATTTTATCCTATTTAGACTTTATTGAGCTGCTTGAATGTTTAGATAAATTTGGGATATTTTTGACCACTCTTTCTTTAAATATTCATTCTGTTCCTTTCTTCGTCTTCTGGGACCCCCATTGTGCATATGTTGGTACACTTGATTATGTCCTATTGATCTCTGAAGCTCTGTTCATTTTTCTTCATTCTCTGTTATTTCTCTTCCTCAGACAGGACAGTCTTCATTGACCAATCTTCAAGTTTACAGGTTCTTTTTTCTGCTGGCTTGTAATCTGTTTTTTAATCCCTCCAATGAGATTTTTTATTTCCGTTACTGTACTTTTCAACTCCAGAATTTCTGTTTGGTGGTTCTTCTTCTTCTTCTTCTTTAAAGATTTTATTTATTTGAGAGAGAGAGAAAGCGCGCGCGCGTGCATGGGCGCACAAGTGGGGGGAGGGGCAGAGGGAGAAACACTCCCTGCTGAGCAGGTAGCCCATGATGCAGGGCTCAGTCCCAGGACCCTGAAACCATGACCTGAGCAGAAGGCAGGTGCTTAACTGACTGAGCCACCCGGGTGCCCCTGGTTCTTCTTTTTTTTTTTTTTAATAATTTCTCCTTTTTGAGTTTCTCTATTTGTGAGGCATTATTTGCATACTTTCTTTCTTTAGATATAATTTCCTTTAATTCTTTAAAGATATTTAAAATAGCTAATATCATGTCTTTATTTAGTAAGTCTAATATCTGGGCTTCTCAGGTATAGTTACAGTTGACTACTTTTTTTTTCTTGAGTAGTTACCTTACTTTCTCTTTTCTTTGCATATCTCAATTTTTTGTTGAAAATTGGACATTTTAATAATGTAGCAACTCTCAGAATCAGGTTTTCCTCTTCCCCCAGGGTTTGTTTTTGTTGCTGTTTGCTCTTGTTATTTAGTGACTTTCCTAAACTAATTCTGTAAAATCTGTATTCTTTCTCATGTATGGCCATTAAAGTCTCTGCTTAGTTATGTTAGTGGTTAGCTAATGATTGGATTAAGATTGCCTTAAATGCTTAGAAACAATAATTCCATCTTTTCTGAAGGGCTCTGTGTACACACTGGGGCTCATCTTCAACACTCTACCAGGCCATTGGCATTTGCTTTCTGCTTGCACTTGGCACTTCATTTCTTGCTTGTACAGAGCCTCAAGGTTAGAGTGGTGAGCTTAGGACATTCTCAGATCTTTTGTGAGCATGTACACAGCTGTAGTCATACATGTAGACTTCTGGATTCCTGGGGATACTAAGAATTTTTTAAAGCCCCTGATAGATATCTTATTTGTCAGCTTTTCCTTTGAAACTTCTTGGTTAGCCTATTATTTGCCCCAACTGATGTCTACTGCCTCAGGTAGCCATACTGTTAAGCAATTGCATGTAATTGTTTTCAGCAAATACCCATGGGATTAGGCTTTTTACACTGGTTAAGCTCCAAGTCAGGTCAAATAAAGACAGGCTTACCAGTAAAGGTCTTCCAGGGAGCCACCAGAAAGGTCAGCTGATGACAGTTTTCTGAGAATGGGGCTTTGAAGGAGCTGCATCATTTTTCTGACCCTGTTCATGGTTTTTACTATGATTATAAACTATTGGGTTTTTTTAAAATTATAGAATAAAGTGTCAATAGAGAAAATCTCAAAAATATAGGTCAAAAAAGTAAATAAAAGTATAAGCCTGCCATTCACAGACCAAACTATTGGTTTTTAAGACTACTCTAGAGCTCAGGAGAATTGAATGAGAATAGGGAGAATTAAAATGTCACAAAGCTCATTGTTTTTACCAAAATTCAGCCCATTTTTCTTATATAAGCCCTCCTCACACTGCTGCAAGCCTTTGGTTAATTCCCACGGTTCAGAAAAAATTGATTCTTAAAATTTTGCCAATGTTCTCATTGCTTTTATGAAAGAGAATATTTTCAGAGGTTTTTATTTAATGATTTTTGCAAATGCAGCTCTACCTTTGGTAAGTGCTTGTTGGGGAAAAAAAAAAGGCCTTCAACAAGTTATTCCACATTTTTGGAATATCTTCTGTCATAATATCTCTGTGATTCTGCTCTTTTGGGGACATAAAACAAATTGTTAATTTTCTAAGTTTATGTAGGAAATTAAGAATGGAATCTCAGCAAAGAAATTTCCTCTTGGATAGAGCCTCAACTATATGAAGTCAATAACCAAAATATTTCATCTAAAATTCTGAGGTTGTGGTCCATGTAAAGATCAAACCCTTCTGTTTTCACTGTTGTCTCAACTCACTTATTGGTTACCTGTCTGCAATTATTATTATGTGTACAGATAGGAAGAATGCAGCTAGAAGGTATTAGGGAAAAAGAAAGTGCAAGGGATTGCAGAATAAAAAACTTAAATTGTCATAAATCCATTGTTGGGCCAATAGGTACTTTGAATATGAGTCTTAAAATGTTTTAGAGAGCTCTGAAGGTCTGGAATGTGGCTGTCTCTAGCATTTGGGTACTATCAAGTAATGCTTTAAAATATTTTTAATTTTTAGCAGCTAAGCTCTATTTGAACTAAAGACTCAGAACAGAATATTTCATCGGTTTTAAAGATGAGTTTACATCCTTACAATAAAAAAGTTGGTAAAATGCTGGACATTTAAACTCAAAGCTAATTTGTTTCATTTGCTTTATTTCTTCTTTACTAGGAAAATAGTAGGTCTCTTATCATCTCCCATTAGTGTCACTGTAAATAAAAGATGTAATTTTCCTCAGAATAGTAAAAGGAAAACATTAGAATTTTTTTGTTTTTTTAAAGATAACTTGTCCCCAGTCTAAAAAAAAAGATCATCCCTCTGGAATTGTATCTGTCCTCTGCTTTACCTATAGCTATTGTAAAATGAATGGAAAATTGCAGATCCATGATTCACCTTCACATCTATAATTATTTCAGTCTGGGGACATCCGGGGTGACTTTTAACTCAGCATTTTCCCCCACATCCACTTAACTTTATTATAGTGTCTTCTAATTAATATCTGTGATGTGATGTTCCCTTAATGGAAAAGGCCATTTCATCATCTATTTGATGTTGGATTTCTGCCATCTCCCTTCTTAGGAGACTCTTAACCATGCACTGCAATCTATCTGCCTGATCAATTCCATTCCTTCAATGATTCATCCAGGCTCAGTGAGCTAATGGCTGTGATGGTGCTGCCTGAATCTGTAGAAGAGTTTGAGAAATTAGAAATAAATTAAATTTATCATCATTATGGGGCATCTGGTTGGTATCAGACTTTGAAATGAATATGAAACAGGTCATGAAACAGGCAAATACTTTTATCCAGATAGTGTTATCCCTCTCTTTGCTGTGATCCTTCCTGGAGGCAGCCTTGAGTTAAAACCTTTCAGTAAATATAGATAGAGAGAAAGAAACTCTAATCTTACCTGCCCCCCTTTTCCCCCCTTTTTCTTTTTTTAAAAGATTTTATTTATTTATTTGACAGAGAGAGAGATCACAAGAAGGCAGAGCAGCAGACAGAGAGAGAGGGGAAGCAGGCTCCCTGCTGAGGGGAGAGCCCGATGCAGGACTCGATTCCAGGACCTTGAAATCATGACCTGAGCTGAAGGCAGAGGCTGAACGCACTGAGCCACCCAGGCGCCTTTTTTTCCCCCTTTTTATATTTTCTCATGTTCTTCTATATCATCCATCAGATAGCTGTAATACCAAAGGGTGTTACCGTGGCTTTAGGAGTTTGTTTCAGCGAGTTGAGTACGTAAAGCTGACGCCTAGACATGAAACTTACTGAGTAGAATGTTAGTACATTTAACATAAAACCTGCCCTCTAGTGAATCAAATCATTCCAGACATCACAGATCATTATATCTTTTGTGAATGTCAGTAGATCTGATAGAAAGTAGAAAGGTGAACAGACACTGTGCTTATGGTATTGATGCTTTTTATAGATCAACACTAGAAGCCCATGACTTGAAAAACAACCCATTGCCAACTAAATGATACCAGCTCACTGGGAAAGATCCAAATTCAGTTGGAGTTTAGCTTTTTTTAAATCATGGCATTGGAAGTCAAAGTGTTCTATCTCCTGAGTAATCATTGCTGTATGAGTGTTACTAATAAAAGCAGAGTAGGTGGCTTTGCTTTTATACAAACTTTATTTCCAAGGGCACACTCGTTGGTACATAGGGTTTTTTTACTCTCCAACTATTTTTTCCTCAGTTCATCATAAACTTTCATCACTAATAAGAGAAAAATAAGAACATTTCTTATTGCTAAATCTAAAAACTCATTAATCTGTCACAAACTTATGCAAAGATTTTAATGGGTTCCTTCTAGCTTTTTCCTTAAGATTTGTCTTTGAGCATGAAGTCTTAATAGCTTATCCCTACAGAGAGCTATCACAAAGGTCATTCAATCTTCTGTCTCTTGTTTGCTACTATCACTATTAACCTTTGTATTTTCATCATAGTTTATCAATATATTTGAATTTAAAACAAGGGTATCTGTTTTTCAGAACAGACAGTTGACATAATTTTGAAAGGTGTCTACTCTGAAAACCCAGGATTTAATTTGTTTAGAACAAAATCATCTGTATGTGCATCTTTAATTTCCCATACCTAAAAGAAATTAATCTCATTTCTTTTAGGAAAGAAGGCTTTTCACCCTAATCTAAATAGAAATATGATAATTGATATTTTGTATTTTCCAACCACTTTCTTTTGAAAAGACAGGTAATTTGTTTTCATAGTTAAGAGATCAGAATAGTTTTGTTCTGTTTTATTTTTTATAAATAAGGAAAATGAAGCTTGTCCACTGCTGGGCAGAAAAAAATTTTTCTATGTGTCTGTTACATAGTACTTTCAGATTAAGTCTTTCTGGAATTACAATTTTAACCTCAGTTAATACATTGTTCTTTCTGTTTTGCTTCTTAATTACTGTGTTTATGCAGCAAGTACTTAACTGCTTCTATAGTCCTTTTTTTGTTCTTTTTTTATGTAGGCTCAGCACCCAATGTGGAGCTTGAACTCATGATCCTGAGATCAAGAGTTGCATGCTCCACCAACTATGCCTGCCTGTCATCCCTTGTGTCTGTATTCCTGCATTACAAAATGCTAATGTAGGCATACATGTTAATGACTTACAATCCCTTTCTTGAGAGCTGGCAGTCTAATGAGAGAGTTAGATTACATTTTTAAAACACCTTTATTGAGGCATAATTGACATACAATAAACTGTATATTTAAAATGCACAGGTTAGGTACATTACTTTTTGACATGTGGCTACATACATGAATCCATCTTTTGCCCATGTTTTAATTGGGTTATTTTTTATTGTTGAGTTTTGAAAATGCTTTATGTATTTTGGATACAGGTCTTTTATCAGATGCGGTATATCTTTTTATCTTATGTGGTATATCTTTTCATGATCAAGTCATGATCTGACTTGTTTTGATTACTGTCTAATAATATATTACTTTATAATAATTCTCAAAATCAGGTAGTGTGAGTCCTCCAACTTTGTTCTTCTTCAAAGTTGTTTTGGTGAATTTCAGAAGCAGTTTGTCAATATCTACAAAAAAGCTTACTGGAATTTTAATTAAGACTGCTTTGAATCTATAGATCAGTTTGGGGAGAATTGACATCTTAACAGTATTTAGTCCCTGACACATGAATGAGATCTGTTTATTGAAGTCATCTTTACTTTTTCTCAGTATTATACTTTTCACTGTATACTTCTTTTGTATTTGCTCAGGTTTATCCCTATTTCGTATTTTTTGTTGCTATTGTAAATGTATTTTTAAAATTCTAAAGTTTGCGATTGTTCATTGCTACTGTGTAGAAATATAACTGACCTTCAGGTTACAACTTAATATTCTAAGTGCTTTCCTGATATATGCAGAGTACTGTGGAGGACAGATAAGGGACCACCAGTGCTACTTATGGTGTCAAGGAAGGCTTACACAAGAAACAGCATGAATTCTGTAGTTATTTTCATAATTTGTAACTGAGTATCTTATCCAACATTCTAGATGAATTTATGGGAATTAAACTATAAGTTATTTTAAATTTTTGAGAAGTTATTTCTAAGAAGCAATATGCTGTGTAATAGACTGGAAACTGAAAACTAGTATTGAGTTTAAATCTTTTGTATTTTTATTATGGAAAATTTTAATCATATATGAAAATAGAATAATATTTTTCATAGTGTTTTAAGTATTTATATTGTATAGATATTTTTATATTTGTATATACATAACTAGGATACTCTTTTAAATGACAACAGAGTTATCAAAATCAGGAAATTTAACATTAATAAAGTATTATAGTTAAACCCTAGTAAATATTTTCATTTTGTCACTTCTCCAAATTATATTCTTTATAGCTTTTTCCCCCTAGTCTACTCCAATCCAGGATCACACCTTGAGTACAGTTGTCATGTATCCTTTAAACTAGGGCAGTTTCTCTCCTTTCCTTGTATTGGTTTACCTTGATACTTTTATTTTTTAATTTAATTTGATTTTTTCAGTTTTCCAAGATTCATTGTTTATGTAACACACCCAGTGCTCCATGCAATACATGCCCCCCTTAATACCCACTACCAGTCTTGATATTTTTAAAGCATATAGACCAATTACTTGATAAATTGTCTCTTATTTGGGGTTTGCCCAATCTTTCTTTGTAACTAGATTCAGTTTTGGGGGGTTGTTTGTTTGTTTTATTAGAGATAGTGAGAGAGAGAGCACAAGTGGGGTGAAGAGCAGAGGGAGAAGCAGACACCCTGCTCAGCAGGGAGCCCTGTGCACGGCTTAATCCTGGGACTCTGGGACCATGATCTGAGTCAAGGCAGACACTTAACTGACTAAGCTACCCAGGTGCTCCCAGTTTATTCATTTTGATTGAAATCCCACTAAAGTGTTGTGTCCTTCTCTAGAGTATCTTTTGAGGTGAAGAGTAATACTACTTTGTCCTAGTGTTTGTGATAAAGCATCGTGATTTGCTTAAGGTGGGATCTGCCAAGTTTCTTCACTTTCTCCACTTTCAGGTTAGTCTTTCCCTTTGTAGTTAATCTGTAGGTATGTATTTCACATACTTTGGAAACTATGAATATCCTGTCCTCATCAAACATCCACTAATTTTAGCACCCTTTTTTTTTCAAGATTTTATTTATTTATTTGACAGAGGGAGAGCAGCAGGGAGAGGGAGAAGCAGACTCCCTGTCAAGCAGAAAGCCTGATATGAGGCTTGATCCCAGGACACTAGGATCATGACCCTAGGATCATGGGCCAAAGGCAGATGCTTACCCCACTGAGCCACCCAGGTGCCCCTTAGCACCCATTTTCTTAACTCCATTATTCCCTCTGCATTTAGTAGTTGTCGCTCTACTGTAAGGAAGGGTTTTCCATTCTCTTATTTATGTATATTTATTAGTATTTATATAGACACATGGATTCTTATTTTATTCAGTGTGTTATAATCTATTACTGTCACCTGTTTTGATGCTATGGTGTTCCAGATTTTGTCAATGTTAGCTGTTGTGTTCCTTTGACATGTGCCCATCATTTTTTAATGCACTTCCCCTTTTTTTGGCTTTAAAAGATGTTCTGAGCTCATCTTGTATATTCCCTGCCCCAGCTGTAGATTCATCATCTCTCCAAGGAGTCCTGGATTTAAAGTAATTTTTAGAAACATTTGAGGGGTGCTTGGGTGACTCAGTCAGGTAAGCATCTGACTCGTGATTTTGGCTCACGTCATGATCTCAGGGTCCTGGGATTAAGCCCCACGGCAGGCTCCCCACCCAGCAGGGCATCTGCTTGTCTTACTCTCCCCTTATCCCTCCCCTCACTCACACACTCTCTTTAGATAGAATTCAGTTTACATCCTTGTCAACATTTAGTGTTGTCATTCTTTTTGATTTTAGTCATTCTGTCGGGTATATAGTGATATCTCACTGTGGTTTTAATTTGCATTCCTCTTATGACTGGTGATATTCAGCAGTATTTCATGTAGTCAGTAGCTAATTGTTTATCTTCCTCTGTGATGTTTATGTTTAAGTCTTTTGCTTATTTTTTCAAATTGGGTTGTTTGTATATTTGCATTATTGACTTCTAGGAGTTCTTCAGTATTTTGAACACAAGCCTTTTGTCAGATGTTTGTTTTCTAAATATTTTTCCTCCAGTCTTGCCTAAGCATTTTCCTAAAAGTGTTTTAATATTGATCTAATCTAGTCTTTTAAAAATTGTATTAAGGTTACTGCTTTCTTTATCCTATCTAAATCTTTATGTACCCCCAATGTCATTCGCCTATGTTTTCTTCCAGAAGTCTTATAGTTTTTAGGTTTTATGTTAATGCCTTTATTTTATCTCAGAGTAATTGTTGTTCATAGTGTGAGGTAGCAATTGAAGTTCATGGGGGTTTTTTCCTATATGAATATCAAATTGTTCCAGCAACGTATTTTGGAAAGACTATCCCTTCCTTCCTCAATGGATTATTATTTTTTTTAAGATTTTATTTATTTATTTGACAGAGAGAGATCACAAGTAGGCAGAGAGGCAGGCAGAGAGAGAGGAGGAAGCAGGCTCCTGCTGAGCAGAGAGCCCGATGAGGGGCTTGATCCCAGGACCCTGAGATCATGACCTGAGCCACCCAGGTACCCCTCAGTGGATTATTTTAGCACCATTGTCATAAGTCAGTCGACCTTACAAGTGTGGATTTATCTGTGAGTTCTATTTAGTTCCATTGATCTCTTTTGTCTTTCCTTAGGTCACAACCAAGTAAATATTGAATTCAGGTAGTTAAATCCTCCAGTTTTGTTGTTCTTTTTTCAAAAATGTTTTGATTATTTTAGGTTCTTTGCATTTCCATAGAAATTTTAGAATCACATTCTCAATTACTATTTTTTTTTTAAAGTCTGCTAGGAATACTGACAGGATTGAGGAATATTTGTGATTACAATATTGAGAAATACCATATTGAGTGTTCCAACCCCTGAGCATGGTCTGTCTTGCCATTTATTTAAATCTTTCTCTCAGTGGTGTCTGCTACATCTTTTGTTACACTTACTCCTAAGTATTTTATTGTTTTTGATGCTATAGTTAATGGATTTTTGAAAGTTTTATTTTCCCATTGTTTGCTGCTATTATATAGACATGCCTTATGATACTACATTTATTTATGAGATTTCCTTCCATTTCTTTAATTTTTCTTCTTTTCTTGTCCTGGCGATTCTTTAGAATTTGCTGCATAAACAGTCATGACATCTGCAAATAGGGATAGTCTTACTTTTTTATACTCTTTATAACTTTTTTTGCTTTCTTTTTTCTTTTCTTTTCTTTTTTTTTTTCCCCTTATTATGGTGGCTAGGACTTCACTACAGTGTTGAATTAGGTGGAATATTCTCATCACTATGTATGAAGTTATTTGTAAGTTTTTATGTAGTGGCCCCTAATTAGATTGAGGAAATTCCTTTTTTTGATTCTCAGTTTTGTTGAGAGAATTATGGTAGGTGTTGAATTTTATCTTTTTTGCAACTTTTGATATGATTATGTGGGGTTCTTTAATAGTGTGATGAATTTCATTAATTTTTCAAATGTGAAATCAAAATAAAAGCATAATTGTTATTTTTCTGGTGAATTGACCCTTTAATTATTAAGTGTTCCTCTTTATCCTTCATAATACTCCTTGACTTCAAGTCTGTTTTATCCAATATTAATGTAACTGCTCTCACTTTCTTATTAGTGTTTTCAAGTTTGTTTCTTTTAATTTATAGATTCGTCTTTTTTTTCTGCTTATAATTTTTTGTAAGCAGCCCAGACTGTTGGTCCTGTAGAGTTTCCCATGGTCTGAATGTTGCTGATTACATCTTTATGGTGGTATTTGACATGTTTCTTTGTTGTCTGTCTATAAATTAATAGTGAAATGTAGAGGCCATTTGCAGCCTTATTCAGTACATTTAGTAATCTTCATGTATTAAAGCTTCAAGTTGTTTAAGTAACATGTAAGAAGTTAACTTGACCCCCAGAATTAAATTAATTTGCTTTTGGATGAAGTGACAGTTGATAATTAGCATGTCATGATTTGATTTTGTGTTCCTTTTATTTTTGTTAAATATGTTTTCTGTTTTCTTTTGTTTTGTTTTAATTTTTATTTTTTTATAAACAAATTTTTATCCCCAGGGGTACATGTCTGTGAATCGCCAGGTTTACACACTTCACAGCACTAACCATAGCACATACCCTCCCCAATGTCCATTACTTTTTTTTTTTTAAGTTTGTTTGCTTATTTGTTTAAGTAATCTTTACACCCAAGGTAGGGCATGACCCTGAGATCAAGAGTCACATGCTCTACTCATTGACCAGCCAGCCACCCCTGTTTTTTTATTTTTATAAATATTTTTTTTCCTGAAATACTGTACCTTCTAGTGTCATATTTTCCATGAATATTAAGTCTTTGTCACAGATATCTTCAATATTGAGCCTTTACTGTATGAGTAGTCATTTTAATAAGTAGTGTTCCAGCTGTCCGAAAAAGTCAGTCTGCTTGCATTTTATTTACCATCAAAATTAGGGCAATTGCACTTAAAAATCACTAATCTTAGTTGTCAATGTTGTCTTGTTTATTCTTTTTTAAAATTTCTTTCTGATATGTGAAAAGTGTTATCTTGCTCAGGGTTTTCAGCTTTTCATTTTACTGTTTTGTTGAGAGGTTAAGTAATTACTGAGTTGAACATAGGAATTGGAATGATTTTATTTAGTTAAGCAGTAGGATAATTTTGGCATCATCCCTCCTAGTATGTCCAGGTTTGATGAAGTAGAAATCTCTGCGGATACCTGATGGTGCCCTTAAGTAAGTTAAATAAATTACTTAAATACTGAATTACTTAAGTAAAAACTTTAAAAAAGTAGAAATCTTTGTTATGTGGCAAGCTTGGTGCATTTTCTCATCAGATGAATTTTAATTATGCTTTTTTCCCCTTGCTGCCTTCTCATGTCACAATATTCTGGTTTACAAAGCCCTTTGAAGTCACTTGCATGTTAATAGGCAAGTCCTAGATTTAATTTTAATGATACTTTTTCTTAGCAGGGAATGTCTATAGTAAAATTGCTTTCTCAATAATACAAACTAAGTATTACCATGAGATTACTGATATTGAAGACATTGGCCCTTAAAACAGTCTGTGTACTCCAGCTGAAAGACATTAATATGACAGAGCATATTTTGTTTTCTCTGTTGATTGAGACATTTATCTCTATATGATAAACATTGAAGTGGCTTTTATAGGTGTCATTTTTTTCCTTATAGAAAATAATAAGTCATTAGGACCAGTTAGTTTTTTTTTTTTCAGTTGACATTTGCCAACAGGTATTTTCAGAAATGAGGATTAAATTTATTAACAAAGCCCTTTTAGGGGGTGCCATTCTGTTAAGTGTCAGCTTTTAGATCAGGTCCTGATCTGCAGGGGGAGCTGGGATTGGCCATGTCAGGCTTCCTGCTCAGTGAGAAGTCTGTTTCTGCCCCTCCTCCCACTCTAAAGACCCTTTAGAACATGCAACTTCTAAGAAAAATCCTTTTGAAAAATAATAGCAGATTATTTGTTTCAGGTACAGAACAGTATAGTGAATACACAGGCTATGCTGAAACATATCGTTGGGCCCGAAGCCATGAAGATGGGAGTGAAAGGTAAGTTCATTTCTGACTTGATCAAGTATTTCCTGACGAAAAGTTAAGGAATGTGGGTTTGACCTAGTACATTCTGTCTCCTATCCACTCTTACTTCAGAAATGTAACTGCGGTTTTAAGTTCAGTATTAAAGATTCATTAGTAGTTAAACTGGTATTGCCATCTCCATATACAAAAGGGAAGAACAGAGAAATAAAAGCCAAAAGTCTAAACCAAAAATAAGGATGGAACTCTTGTTCTTTACCTGTTAGCTACCACATGTAAGCAGTCAATGGAGGTTAACTTCCAAGGCCAAACTTACCTAGAATAGGTTCTTAATGAGCTTAAAGCCTTTAACCAGCTTATTTATCCTTAATTTTTTTTTAAAGATTTGATTTATTTATTTGACAGAGATTACAAGTAGGCAAGAGAGGCAGGCAGGGAGAGAGAGGAGGAAGCAGGCTCTCCGCGGCGCAGGGAGCCCGATGTGGGGCTCGATCCCAGAACCCTGGGATCATGACCTGAGCCGAAAGCAGAGGCCTTAACCCACTGAGCCACACAGGCACCCCGTATCCTTAATTTTTCTGTGAGATTAAGTAGGTGGGGAAACATGTTGGGACACTTTGCATAATGCTGCAGAACGGTTAACAGCAGGACCTGCAATAAACTTTGCTGAAGTCTCCTCCTGAAATTGGTTTACCAGGGTAAACTTTTATAGAAATGGTGCCTGAGAAATATTCCATTGTATATATGTACCACATCTTCTTTTTTTTTATTCACATATAATGTATTATTTGTCTTAGGGGTACAGGTCTGTGATTCATTAGTCTTACACAATTCACAGTTTTCACCATAGCACATACCCTCCCCACTCCCGCTCCATCCAACACCCCCCTCCACTCCAGCTACCCTCTGTTTGTTTCCTGGGATTAAGAGTCTCTTATGGTTTGTCTTCCTCTCTGGTTTTTGTCTTGTTTCATTTGCCCCTGCCCTTCCCCTATGATCCTCTGTCTTGTTTCTCAAATCCCTCATGTCAGTGAAATCTTATGATAATTCTTTCTCTGATTGACTTATTTTGCTTATCATAATACCCTCTAATTCCATCCACTTTGTTGCAAATGGCAAAATTTGGGGGGTTTTTTGGTGGCTGCATTATATTCCTTTATACACATTCACATGCGCGCGCGCGCACACACGCACACACACCACATCTTCTTTACCCATTCATCTATTGATGGACATCTAGGCTCTTTACCTAGTTTGGCTATTATTTACCACATCTTCTTATCCATTCATTAATCAATGGACATTTGGGCTCTTTCTATAATTTGGCTATTGTTGATAATGCTGCTATAAACATCAGGGTGCACATATCGCCCATATAGTCCATTATATACACATATAATATTGGAATAATGGAATATTGGAATAATGGAATATTATTCAGCCATAAAAGAGAAGGAAATCTTGACATTTGCAATGACATGGATCAAGCTAGAGAATATGATGCTAAGTGAAATAAGTCAGTCAGAGAAAGACAAATACCATATGATTTCACTCATCTGGAATTTAAGAAACAACAAATGAACATGGGCAGGGAAGAGAGAGGGAAAAACCAGAAAACAGACTTTTTTTTAAAAGATTTTATTTATTTATTTCAGAGAGCACAAGCAAGGGAGAGGCATGCAGAGGGAGAGACAGACTCCCTGCTGAGCAGGAAGCCCAATGTGGGGCTTGATTCTAGGACCCTGAGATCATGACCTGAGCTGAAGGCAGATGCTTTAACTAACTGAGCCACCCAGGTGTCCCAGAAAACAGACTCTTAACTATGGAGCACAAAATGGGGGTTACTGGAGGGGAGGGAATGGATGGGTTAGGAAGATGATGGGGATTAAGGAGCACACTTGTGATGAGCATGGAGTGTTGTTTGCAAGTCGTGAATCCCTGAATTCTACACCTGAAACTAATATTACAATTAAAATCTGGAGAAAGAAGAAACAAAAAGAAATGATGCCTGAAAGCTCTTGGGTATGTGTGTGTGTGTGCATTAATGAAAAAGAGTCATTGCATTGGAATCAGCAATTGCCCATCTATCCATGCCAACTTATTCTTTATAATATCTCAAGTCCAGCCCCAGGTCTCTTTCCTTTTGTTTTGGTTAAAGTATTTAGTTGTAACAATTACCTATGTGGATATTTAATTCCTGATTATTATTTACAGGCTAACATGGAAGTTTTAGTTGCCTTTCTTCAGTGTGAAAAGTTGCTTGGCATGTCAATTTATGCAATCTGTAAAGGCAGTATTAGAATATTTGGAATTTCACGTTTCCAAAGTCATCTCATCCAGTCCTTCCTATTTCCACAGGCAGTGTGTTGCTGTCTGCTTTACTTCTTTGTCTTTTTAAAAATAGTTTCACACCATCAGCAATTGAGCACAGTAGGTAGAATGTTGTACTGAATCATAACGCATTTTTTGTTACACTTCTTGGGATTGTGTTTTGGATGATAGAACGTGATATTATAAAACCCAAGATCCAAAGAGCAGGTCTCTGAAAGCAAAGGAATAATGAGCACTTTTTTTGGCTTTTGTCAAGATACAAATGCCATGTTTTCCATATTAGAGGAGAACTGAGAATGAAGTTCCTTTTGTTTGTCCCCAAATCCTTTAACTTCTGAGACTTACTGTAAATGCTGTATGTTTACACTATGTCATATTTGTCATCTCGTGATAATTTTTCATTTTACTATTTAATGCCTAATAGTCCATAATGTGTATGCCTTGAAATCTAAAAATGTTACTTTCTGCCCTCTTGTTTTGCTGAGACCCATAGCTACTGGTTTGTCGGTTTGTTTTTAATATTTTTCCTTGCCAAACTCTCAGAAACCCCACCTCCCAAGAGTTATATTTTGTGAGTGTCTTTCCCCACTCATCATCTTCCCCCCTTCCCTCAGGGATGCCTGGCAGCGGCGTGGCACTGAAATTGTCGCCATCGATGCCCTTCACTTCAGACGCTACCTTGACCAGTTTGTGCCTGAGAAAATCAGACGAGAGCTTAACAAGGCCAGTAACCTCATTTCTTACTTCATCTGGCAGCTGTCATCTATTTACTGCCATTTTATTAATGCTGAAATTAATGCTTTCTGGTGATTCTTGCAATGTCAGTATGTCTGCCCACAGCTCTCCTGATTTAATGGGTCTGTCAGCTTGTACAAGATGTACTTTCCATTTCATAATTGCTTGATTACTGATGCCAGATAGACTGTTGCTTGATAGTAAGCCCAACACATGCATTTAGCCCATCAAGTACTTGTACTTGGTTTGGAACATTATTATTGTAAAACCGTATAGAAATGAATGAGCGCTAAAAGTTTTTTTTCACACATTTCACTGACATCTCTACAAGGTAAGCCATCAGGGTCAATACAGATAAACCATAAGTTAAGTTCTATTATAGGTAAGGTCCACATGTAAATTGTTTATTGATTAGGTAATTTGGCATATTTATGACAGAATCTGTGATTTTCTGTGATGCTTAGTGCTGTCTACTGTAGTCATTTTTCTAATTATATTACAGAAATTGAAAATGAGCCATACCTATTGCTCAGATTTTCACTACTATTAACCATAGTAAATAAACTCTAACATACAGTAGAGTGCTAATGCTGTTCTTTAGATTTAGGGCTTTACCAAAACAGATGATAATTTCTTTAGATCTTTTACAGCCAAGAAGACAGTCATATTTGATTATGAGATTGTTTATTAAGATAATTGCGTGGACTTTTGATAATGACAGCAGAATTGGGAGTGCCCTTGGATTTGCACATTTGACATTATGTATACCCTCAGCTTCCCCGGGTCTCACCATAGAAATGGTTTGTCTTGTGGTGCTCTGTATATCCTAGCACAAACACCTTGCCTTTCGTATAGTTAGTAAAATGAACAACCAAATAATCCAGAGAGGCTTTTACTTCTTTCAGAACTTGGCATATATTTTGGGTATAATTATATATAATCTTATATTCTGATCTACTTGAGAATTGTTGAATGTGTTTTCTTATACATATCTATTAGTTTATTTTAATTATTTTAATGTTCAGAGTTCCCAAAGAGATCTCTTAAAAATTTTGTCTTTTTTTTTTTTTTTTTTTTTTTAAGATTTTATTTATTTGACAGATAGAGATCACAAGTAGGCAGAGAGGCAGGCAGAGAGAGGAGGAAGCAGGATCTCCACTGAGCAGAGAGCCCGATGCGGGGCTCGATCCCAGGACCCTGGGATCATGACCTGAGCCAAAGGCAGAGGCCTCAACCCACTGAGCCACCCAGGCGCCGCCTCTTAAAAATTTTTTGAAGAGTGCGCTATTTTCCAAAGTTGAACTTGAGAGATATCACTTACATTTTTTTAAGTAATTCCACAGAAAAGCTATGCAGAAAGGCTGTTCTGTGGCATATCAACAGGTATAATTTGTCTCTTTTACCTGACTCTGAAAATTAGAGATTCTGTGACAAAGAATATCTTTTATTATTAGATACATTTTAAATGTAAGCCATTCACTGTTCCAAACTCTTACCTTAAAGAAATTATTTCCAAGTACATGATGTTTTTATTATATAGCATACCAAGTAGAATGAGATTTATCTTTAGATTTTTATCTGATGTTTCTTTTTTATTAAATACCTATTATATGAATTTGTCACATGGTCATGGTTTGATACGAGAAGATATTTATGTAGGCAGTAGGTAGTTTGGAGAGAAATATATGAAAAGGGAATGTGTTTAATCATACTCATTGAGTAACACAAAGTTAAAGGTTCTTTTTCTTATGGATAAAATTTATATTCCCATAAATACTTTTCTGTAGGAGCTAGATCATTCAGTTTTAGAAATTATCTGCAAATAACGATCTTTTTAAATTACATTCCTGGGCATAAATAAATCTTTTCTTTTTTAAACTGCCCATGGCCTATTGACGTCTACATTTACTGATATAGCCCTAACCTCAGTTTACCTATCCTCAAAGCCACCAGAAAGTTTAAAGATGTGAAACCTTGGTGTATGGGAATAGGTTAAGTTAGTTGTAAGCATTGGAAGACATTTATTTGTAGAGTGTAGAGTCCTTAGGAAACCCACGTTATACCAAAAGAGTAAGTCTTTAAATAACAACAGACGAAGTTTTATTTCATTCAAGCCAGTCAGTGATAAGCACCCTGCCTTGCTTCTGAAAACTTCTCAAAAATATTTGTTAAATGTGTTAGTCGATAATTAATGAAACTTCTTAGATATTACTAACACAGTTTTTTAAAGTAAACTTTTTAGGTATATGTTATCTTAAATCACTTAAAATGTTACAAATTTATCGATATTTCCCAAATGTTCTTTAAGTGCTAGATAAAGCCCAGTAAGTCCAGTGTTGATTCAGGTATGGAATAGATGAAACCATATGAAGCAGATGGATTGATAGTTATGTACTTTTCTGTTTCAAGCTGCCATCATTTATATTAATATGCATTAAATTTAATTTATAGTTCATAAGAGATTCTTTTCTGTCAAATTCAGGTTGAAGTTTTCTTCAGTTACGTAAGTAACAACAGTAAAAGTAATAGCTAACATTAAATGATATGCTTATGATGGAAATGCTTATGATAGTTAGGCACTCTACTTGGCACTTCAACACCCAGGGAGCTGTAGATAGTCTTCTTGTCTCCAGTTTAGAGATCATGAACCGAGCCTTAAGAAGTTGAATAGCTTGCCCCACGTCACACATATGGGCAGTGATGAATTCAGGACTTGAATTCAGGTTCTCCTCGCTTCAAATCACTTTTTAAAAAACGTAACTTCTCCCAGATAGAAATTACTGTAACTAGGTCTGTCTTTCCAGACTTTCTAACCTGTTTCATTCTTAAATCATTAAGAATATTCCCTGCATTTTGTTAACAATCTCCTATAAGCATATATGCTTTGGTTACCTCTTTTATTTATTTATTTATATTTTTAAAGATTTGATTTTATTTTTTTGACACAGAGAGAGACCACAAGTAGGCAGAGAGGCAGGCAGAGAGAGATGGGGCAGAAGCAGGCTCCCTGCTGAGCAGAGAGCCCAATGTGGGACTTGATCCCAGGACCCTGAGATCATGACCTGAGCCGAAGGCAGAGGCTTAAACCACTGAGCCACCCAGGCGCCCTGGTTACCTCTTTTAATCATAATCCTATACTGTGAGCAGGTCTCCATTTGATTGCTTTTCTCAATATCCTATTTTGTTTGATACACTTTTTTAAGAAAATTTGAGGACTCCCCCCACCCCGGCCTATTTATTAAATTCCTATAAGACAAGGAAATACCATAGGTATAGAGTAGCCCATCAGCATATGGGCTAATATTGAGAAAGCACCTAGCTCAGGGCCGGGCACCATGAGAAGCCACTTGACAAATGTATGTTCTTTCATTCATGGCTAAATTCCAAAACATTTGCTTTTATAGCTGAGAATTAGTTTCCTAATTCTTTCTTTGAAAAAGCAGAAAGCAATAAATGATTTTGTTAAATGTCATCAACAACTTAGAGAACTAATCCAAATCCAAATAACTTTGGGTCTAAATAAAAGCATTCCATCATTTATTGGTCACATTTACTTATTAAAATAGAATATGAATTTTAGTACATCAACAGGGAGTATTACATAAACTGACAGCACAGCTTGGAGAGAATTTAAGTTAAATATTGATATCTCACTGTTTTATAAACTTAGGTTTAAAGCAGAAGTCTATATTAAAATGCTTTTAGAGGTGACTTACACAATTCTACTTTTTTCATGCCAGAGAGAAAGTGAGCAGGAATAGAAGAACTATTCTATTTTTTTAGAAGAATAGAAAAACTCATTTTTTCTAGGAAGTAAGAGAGCATAAGACCAGTTTTCACCATCAGAATTCAGTGTGGATCTCTGAACTCTAGGGGCTTATTTGCTACTTTTAGGTATCAGTCATCAGATAATAATTGAAAGGGCAATCCCAAAGTGTTTTATTCTCTCTGGAAACAGTCTGCTCCATCCAGGTTTCACCTGTTCTATTGGACCCACATCATGACCTGCAAACAGAGTTGGTTTTTAAAAGGAAGAATCGGTCACCTTTTATCTAACTGGTATTGTGAAGCAATGTTTAATCCTATGAGAGATCAGCTGGGTGACATTCTAGAGGAGAATTATCTTTTCTTTTTTTTTTTTTTTTTTTTATAAACATATTTTTATCCCCAGGGGTACATGTCTGTGAATCGCCAGGTTTACACACTTCACAGCACTAACCATAGCACATACCCTCCCCAATGTCCATTACCCCACCCCCCTTTCCCGACCCCCGACCCCCAGCAGCCCTCAGTTTGTTTTGTGAGATTAAGAGTCACTTATGGTTTGTCTCCCTCCCAATCCCA
>PISX010012955.1:0-58599 GCA_004024625.1 Mellivora capensis
TCCTGTCTTTTTTCATAATAAACTTCTTCTAACGCTTGTAATGCCCAGACGCCTTCCAGGCAGCATTCTCTCTAATTATAGCTCCCCTGAGTCATTCATTGGAGGTTTCAGAACCAGTGAGTTGAGAGAGAGATAGACTATAAAAACAAGCTTATATCACTGGGGGTATAGCTCAGGGGTAGAGCATTTGACTGCAGATCAAGAGGTCCCTGGTTCAAATCCAGGTGCCCCCTGTACATTCAAGTTTTTGCTTCAGGAGAATATGAATTGACTTTGGCTCTATTATTTTCCATAACTCATGACAGAATGATAACTAATGTCCTTTGTATACATGCAAGGCACCAGTCTGAATTCTTTACATCAGTTCTGTCCTCCATTTCTCTCCAAAATTTTACAAGATACATACCATACCATCAGTATCTTCATCTTACATGAGGAGACAGAGAGACTTGGAGACTCTTGGTAATTGGCTAATGGTCGAAAATATACAAAGAGAAGGTCTAGGATTTGGACTCAGAACACACATTTTCAGTGACTTCATGATGTTACTCGTACCGTTCTAGTGTTAAAAGTTTTGTGACAAAATTCCACTTGGCAATTCTCCCAAGGTGCCAGGACTGTCCATCCAGCTTTAGAAACTTTGGGCTGCAGGGTCAGCCCAGCGATTTAGTGACTGTGCCCACACTGTGGCAGCACCCTAGGAAAGTAAGTCTTCATTCACGAAACACTCCTGGGGTGGGCATGAATGGACTCGAAGTTTAGGGAGCTGCACTCTTTCCCTGCTCTAAAGCTCCGGGAATCTCTATTACCTTTCTACCCCCCAATCCTTTCCTTCAGCCCTGCACTCCCACTGTGGGTGCCTTTACTCAGAACCCAGGTGCGGGCCAGAGGCCAGACCACTGTCTGAGTCCAACCCCCCTGCCCACAGCCCAGGCCACGCTGCATCTCTAGAAGAGCCTGAATAGCACAGAGCACCGACTGTGAGCCAGGACTGTGCAAAGCGGGAACCCAAAGGTGACTAAGGCTCGGCCCCTGGCCTCAGTGCACTCTCCACCAGGAAGCAGGCCCACAAATACACAATCAGAGGGACAGGATGTGCAGGGAACTGTGCCAACGTGGGGGGGGGGGGGCACGCAGACGAGGCAGCCATGCCTTCCATCCAGAGGAGGGGAGGTTAAGGGAGGCTTCCTTGAGTTGCTAATGGCAAATCCCAGTTTCAAAGCTGAATGATATTTCACAGGACTGAAAGGGAGCAGAGGAAGGGCCGTGTGGAGGGGCGGCTGAGTTGCAGTCAGACAAGGCTGACTGGGCCAAGGCAGGTGGGGGCAGTTGGAGCTCACAGCAAGACACGGGAGTGCCAGCAGATGAAGCTGAAGAGGCAGATGGGATCCACGTGAAAAGAGACCTGCCCTTGGTGCCAAGTGACTTGGAGTTTCTAGGGAAGGCATTGAAGGGCCGTGACCTAGATAGACTCCATTTCTAACAGGCTGCTGTGGGAGCCGCAGGGGGGCGGCTGTGAGCAGCGGAGGCTGGAAGGCCATTTAGGGGCCGTGGTGGCATTGCCAGTGTAGGGGCGGGGATGGACCCAAGTGACGTCAGCGCTAAAATCAGCAGTACCCAGAGATGAGCTGGAGCTGGAGAAGAGAAGGTGAGAGAAGCCCACAGCTGTCAGCATTTTGACCAAATGACTGAGGTCACGGTGGTGTCAGCAATCAAGAAGGGGGGAGGCTGATGGTATGGTTAGGGGGGCAGGCCTGGCGCTGAGCCCCCGAGCCTGCACCAGAATCCCGGGCTCGGTATCTCCTAGCTGTGTGACCGCTCTGTGCTTTAATTTCCCTACCTGCAAAATCCATATGCTCATATTAATACCTGTTTTCTGGCTTTTCTGTAATGACCCCCTGGGAAGTTATGGGTAGAACCTTTAGTACTGTGTCTGGCAGGTGTCTGGTAAATACGAGCTGTTTTTACGACAACAAAGCAAAATTAGGAAGAGGGGCCGGTTTGGGCTGGAAGGTGGCACGTTTGTTTTGGGGCACACCGGATATGAAATCTGAGGCTCTTGTAGGGCCTCAGAGGGGAGTGGCTGGGAAGGGGTATCTGGGTTCTATGAGGGCTGGTGAGCTGAGGCTCCGGCTCTGTTCCCTCCCTGGCTTCATGGAGGTGACAGGCCTCCTCTGGGAGGATTTGTTGCAACGGCAGAGATTCCCTTGACCTTTGGTCTCAGTCTCAAAGATACACAAGATTAAAAATCCTCAGACTGGAATTGAAGGGAATGGGCATTAGAGGTATTAAAGATGAATTTTGGACTTGGGAATACCTCATTGTTGTCGTTGTTTGACTGTAAACTGTGACAGATCACCCTGAGTTGCCCTTTGAAGATGTGATAAAAACATACACAATATCCGATATGTGCACATACACACATCTGCCTACAATTTCAGAGTTATACCGGAACCTCTGAAGTTTCTGGATACCCAGTTAATGTTCCCTCCCTGTCCAATACTCGTTAGTGACTCATGATATTTAAAACATTCATTGACGTGCGGGCGGGGGCAAAACACTAATTAATAGATGTGCCCAGAGATTTCTGGGCAGTTGGTAATGTATTTTAAAAACCAGAAAATTATACTGAGAATTACACTGAGCTTTAGGTGCTGGGAAGAGAACGAGCATACATGTTCTGGGAGCTGGTGTGTGGCTGGAAGGGAATTGAGGATGAATTTAAACCCAAGAAGAATCTCAGCTGTGAAAGGTATTTATGAAGTATGATGTAACTCATAAAAGGGAAATAAGTGTTTATGTGAAGCTCATTGCCATCAGGGGGTATAGCTCAGTGGTAGAGCATTTGACTGCAGATCAAGAGGTCCCTGGTTCAAATCCAGGTGCCCCCTCTGTGATCTTTTGCTCTTCTTGGCAGCCTCTTTAAACTAGGTCTAGGGTGAGGCAAGCACCCTAGGTGCCTAGGGCTCAAAATTTAAGGCTGTCTCACTCTCATGCAAGTAGAGCCCTCCCAGTAGAGCCATGTGCATGTAAATTCACCCCTCTTCCAACATATACACACATAAACAGTCATCCACCCAGAGACATATATACACACACTCCACACACCAAATGGCCCCCGACCACATACACACACCCAGACCCACGCAGCATCACACAGACTCACCAACACACACACACACATGGACTTTCTCACAGAAACCTTGGTTTTTCCTTTCTGTATATTCAATCTTATTAACCAGACCCTTTGTATCTTCCTTTCTCCAAACGTTTAACCATTTAATAGTTTGGATTTACAGAAGAGCAGTAAAGCTAGTATACAGAGGTCCAGTATATCCTTCTCTCAGCTTCCCCTAATGCTAACACCTTGCATAACCACAGCATATTCACCAAAACTATTTTATAAACATTGGTGCAACATTATTATTTTTTTAAAAAAATTTATTTATTTGTCAGAGAGAGAGCGAGCACAGGCAGACAGAGTGGTAGGCAGAGGCAGAGGGAGAAGCCGGCTCCCCGCCAAGCAAGGAGCCCGATGTGGGACTCGATCCCAGGACGCTGGGATCATGACCTGAGGTGAAGGCAGCTGCTCAACCAACTGAGCCACCCAGGCGTCCCTGGTGTGACATTATTAACCAAACCTTAGATGACATTCAGATGTCACCAATTCTTCCACTAATATCTTTTTAGATATTAGTTTAGATACTGAATTTAGACATCCAATATCTAAATTTAGATTCAATTTAGATATTGAATCCTGTTCCAGGATTCAATCCAAGATACCATATTACCTTGAGTTATAATGGCTCCTTAGTTTCCTTCAATCTCTGACACATACTCAGTCTTTTCTTATGTTGTTTTTTGTTTGTTGTTCGTTTGTTTTTATAACCTCAACATTTTGGAAAAATCCTGGCCAGATATTTTGCAGAATGGCCCTCACTTCGGCTTTGGTGTTTTCTCATGATTAGACCGAGGTGATAGATTATGGGGAAAAATATAAAAAAGTCATGTGCCCTTGTTGTCCTGTCTTATTAGGCGTAGAAGTAAAGCACTGCAAAATTTAGGAGTCTGCTACATTGTAAAATTTTAAAAGTACGATGTCGGAGGTTTGTGAGGATATGCGTTCTAGAGTGAGGTACCCCACGGAATGACGCACGTCACTTGGTGGGTCTCTCTGTACTTTGGCGTCAGTGTATTTGGACGTGCTTCTCTGGTAGATCCACTGGATAACAACGACCCATAAGACTGTCAGGTTTTCTTTGTGGATCCTGGAACAAGAAAAGGTCTTCACTCAGTCCGGGCCGTGGCGAAAGCGTCTCCTCCACGTGGCTATTAGGACTTAGTATCCCGAGCGTAAGTGGCAGCTTCAGCTTGGTTAATTCTCCTTTCCTTTGTTTCAATAGCGCAATGAATTCACCTGCACACTGTAATCGCTTACATGTCTATGTGTTAGTCAGGCTGACCTTGGCAACAGTGTGGTGATAACCCTGAAACTTCACGAGCTTAACACAGCCAAGATTTATAGCTTATCCGTGCAAGACCTGAAGTGGGTCCGGTTGTCCCTCACCCTCTCGCAGCTAGGTCATCGAGCAAGACGTGGCCTCCGCGGTCACTGCTCCAGGGGAAGCGAGAGTCGGAGCCACGCCCCAGCTCACAGCTCATTGGACAGAACTAGTCACATGGCCCTCACTTCTTTGGAAGGGAGGCTGGAAATGGTAAGAAAGCGTTTGCATACTTACTGATACTGATTTTTCACTGCCAGCACTGATCCTGCCTACTCCAGTGTGCGTGCCTAGCTAACAATTCTTTTTGATTTTTCTTGTTATAACCAGTGACTGGTAGGTACCTTGCCCATTGTCAGGGCTCAGAAAGTATTTGGTGAATAATACCTATTGGCTAATGAAGCAAGATATATAAACAAGGTATATTCTTAAATTATTTGAAAACTGATTTTATCATAAGGCAAGAATTATAACTTTCACACTGAAAAAAACCCGACTTATTGCTGCTTTCTAAACAATCTCTTAAAAGATTCAAACTTTTGTTGAAGAAGACAACTGGGCTGTGCCTATCAAGTAAAACATAGAATACTGATTTTTTTTTTTTTTGCTGCTTTGTTTTTCTTTAAAAAATAAACAGTTACTACTCTGTCTCCCTTTCTAAAATTATCCACATGACCCTTACCCATTCATTATAAAGTCAAAATACCTTTCTTATACAAAACTTGCAGCATATATTAAAGAACGTAGGACGGAATAAAATTTGGTTGGATCTTTGCCACCATCTTTTGGTAACTATTGTCTGTTAAATGTGACGGTGTTTGTACACGTGAGTGCATGTTTTATGTATGTACACATAAACGTAACAAAAATGTATCAGGCATATCTTGGGCAACATCTCAGATCCGTTTGTCCTTCCCTGTTTCTGAGGTCCTTGGCCAGCTTTTCTTCCCTGACTGCCACCGCATTACCTGAGAATGTATGGACTCTACCCGCGTCCCTCAGGTCCACTCTGCAGTCCCTCTCCTGCCTCTGCTGGGTGCCTCTCACCTCCTACTCTTGGATTCCCTCTTGCTTCTGAGTTATGAAGGGTAAAGAGACCCACTTGATGTCCCCACATGCAGAATCTGGGGGTGTTCAGGAGTTAATGCATCATGGGGAAAGCCTTTCACCAACGAGATACAGAAGCCGAGGGCTAAGTCTCTTCCTCCCTTCCTCGGGACAGACTGTCCTGCAATGGAGTAGTTCGTACACCCTCTGAAGAGATAGCTTTATGAGATGGAGCAATCACGTGCACTTGTTAACGAGTGACAGTGAGCTTGGAAATGTCTCCTTGCATGGACTTAGCCTTTCTCTGCCTCACTCCCTTTTACCTCATTCCTCCCTGGGATCACACTTGGTGAAAATCTAGTAACACCTATGCTTTTGCCTTGATCTCTAGGCTCTGGGGTACCTACGAGCTGCAGACAGTCAGAATACTCTTGCCGATTCTCCCTCGGACCTTACCACCATGCGATAGAAATGAATTGCATCCAAATACTCATTAAACAAGGTATCATCCCTGCCTCGTTCCAATTGCCAGGATCTGCATCTCTTCCCTCAACTTTTTTCATTTTCTTTTTTTCCCCCCTCCTGTTTTGGCAGCCAGAGCCCCTTCTACATCTGTCTGTGGCAAGCTGGATGTGCTAAAGAATTCATGGCCCCTGCAGCAGCCTTCAAATAACAACTGACAGAGGTTGCTGTTTAAATAACTCAGATTCCTTACCCCCAGCCCCGTGGGCTGACTCAGCCAAGATGCCATCCATCCTGGCTTCAGAGTTCCCAATGGAGTTTGGTGGGGCTTCCCACAGCGTTAGCTTGCATGACAGAGTGTCCTTCGTTGGCTGCTTCCCTTTACCTGTCTCACTTCCCCTCTCCTCCATTAATGTACCCTGTGGTCACCTCCAGAAGATGCTCCTTGAATTTGGGTTCTGGACCCAGAGTCTGCTGTTATGGGAACCCAAGCCAAGACATCAGCCTAAGACATAATTTAAAAGATTGCTGTAAACGGATCTTTTTCATTTAATAATATATCCCATACCTGATGTCCAATATTCTAAAATTTATCTAAAATAGAAGAGTTTAAATGCTGCCTGATATTTATCATATGGGTTGTAGAAAGAATGTGTTGGACATTTCAGTTTCCAACTTTCCTATCCAGCTGTAAGGAACCCAGCAGCAAACAGAGCTGAATAGGCTTTGTCTCTGGGGGTCAGAATTGCAAATAAATAAGCTACATGTGCACATGATGGGAAAGAAATAGCCAACATAGAGATTTTCCCTGACTTCTATTTGATGTTTTTTGAAGGTTGCCCTGTAGCAGGGGTTCTTAGAGAAATATCAAAAGCATCTTGATTATGTTCTGCTTTAAAAGGAAATGAATTGCATCCAAGCTTTCATTAAACAAGGTATCATCTCATCTCATTTCTCTTTGAAAAATAATGACTGCAAAAGCTCATTATGTGGTACTTTGCAGCCGGATGGATTTTGTTTTACTGTTGGGGCAAAATGGGCTTCCTGCTTCCTAAGGGACGGACCTCTCTCACTGTTAGACAGTTAGGACAATGGCTAAAATTTTATTCCAATCCCCTGAATGATTTGGGGCCAGTTAACCAAATTCTGTCAGTTCTGGGTTCTCATTTGTACATTGGAGGTAATAAGAGTGCTCCCCTTACTGAGTTTGATGTCAGAATTGTATGCTGTCAATGTTCTATAGTGGCTGCTTAGTAAATGATAGCAGTTACTTCACAATCATTGCTTTTTTTTTTTTTTTTTTTTTTGCGGTGAAAGGAGTGGCATAGAACAGAGGGTGGGGCTTAAGAAATTATCCGGGGGGGGCGCCTGGGTGGCTCAGTGGGTTAAAGCCTCTGCCTTCGGCTTAGGTCATGATCCCGGGGTCCTGGGATCGAGCCCCGCATCAGGCTCTCTGCTCAGCGGGGAGCCTGGTTCCTCCTCTCTCTCTCTCTGCCTGCCTCTCTGCCTACTTGTGATCTCTGTCTGTCAAATAAATAAATAAAAATCTTAAAAAAAAAAAAAGAAATTATCCAGGGGACATAGTGGTGGGACAGGCAGACATCTAGATTCAGGGAACACGAATGCCTGTCTGCTCAAAGGCATCTCCTCTCCATGTTCTTCCTGCTGTGCCAGAGTTGGACTCAAAGCCCTGCATAATTCCAGCCCTTCTGCCTGGCACAGCCCTTTACAAAGGACACCAGGAGTGTCCGGAATGCCTAAGGAACTAGATAGAAATGCAGATTGTCAGGTTCCTCCTTGGACATTAGAATCAGGATCTCTGGAGGTGGGGCCTGGTAATTTACATTTTTTAAAAATTTTTATTTTTTAAAAAATACTTTCTTTGTCAGAGAGAGCACTAGCTGGGGGAGCAGCAGGCAGAGGGAGAAGCAGGCTCCCCACTGAGCAAGGCCGATGTGGGCTCGAACCCGGGACCCCCGGGGATCATAACCTGATCATGACCAAAGGCAGACACCTAGCCAACTGAGCCACCCAGGCACCCTGGTAAATTTATGTTTTAGAAAGCTTCTCTTGCGTGTCCAGGTTTGAAAATCCCCAGTCTACTTTGGGCCTCTAACCTGTCTTGTCCAGATTAGACCTGGCCATGGTCTCCTCCTCCCATGGCCAGCTGAGGGGGTGCTGCCTGATTCAGGTTCCTCCTCTTTAAGCCTTTACCCTGAAATATTACTGCTTGCTCTGTCTCAATTATACATGCCTTTCCAGCTCTGATTTTCACTTCTCATCTTTTGGATTATACTAAGACCTTAGATCTGCTATCAGGTATAATTTCCACCTCTCCCTTTGTCCCTGTGTCAGGCAGCTCCAGACCACTTACCCTGGTGCAGTTTAGCCCCTGGACCGCAGTCTCCCTCAGTGATGAGGGAGCTGATATTTCTACCAGGTTTTGGCCCCTATAGGAGAATTGGTCCTTTACTAGTCCAACTTTCAGGCTCAGTGCTGCCCCAGGCTCCAAGAGACAATCAGGCATGCTTTTTAAGGTTGAGTCCCTGAAGTCACAAACCATTATTTGTCACATTTTATTTGTTAGAAACAAACCACTAAGAGTAGTTCATATTCAAGGGGAGGGGAATTTGGCTTTACTTTCTGAAGGGAGGTGAAGGCATGATTTATAACTGCAGAGTCAGTCTTTGGGGAAAGCTTCTTTCCACATACCATTCAATTCTTTTTTTCTTCTTCTTTTTCCTCCCCCCCTCCTCCTTCGTTGTCTTCTTCTTCTTCTTCTTCTTTTTAGAGAGAGAGAGAGAGAGCATGCAAGCACGGGGGAGGGAGTAAGAAGGGCAGAGAAAGAGAGAAACGGGAAGAGAGAGAATCTTAAGCAGACTCCATGCCTAGCATGGATCCCAACTCAGGGGTCGATTTCACAACCCTGAGATCATGACCTGAGCCAAAATCAAGAGAAAGATGCTGAACCAACTGAACTGCCCAGGTGCCCCCCATACGATCCAGTTCTTAAGATGAGCTGCTCTGCTGGCCCATTCTGGCAGATTCTAGATGCTCACCTTTACCTTTGGCCAGGGGTCCTAAACCAGCCACTAGACAGAGAGCCCTTTCTGTCTATTTCCAGTACTCAGTCCAGGTTGATATCGATATCCTAGGGGTCTAATCTCTTTATAATGAAGAGGTTCAGTTGTTTATTGAGCACTTACTCTGTGAATTGGTAACTGGAACATTGGTACCATAGGTACATGCCCTAATTGCCTGTGTCTTACTTGGTAAGTCACATGTCCTAACACAACCAACCAAAGCCTTTGTCACTAAGAGATTAAACTGAGTCCATAAGTTCCAACTTTTTGTGTGTTAACCAGAACTGCCATATGAATATATACAGTTAGAACAGAATGTGAAGCTATTCAGATGAGTGGGTGAGAAGTGGCTGAAATCTGGCCCACACTCCACCAGCTGAGTTAATTTGGACTCTATGTGCCTAGAGGAAAGGGAGACTTTTTCCAGGGTGCATAGGTTTGCCATTGGTCGGCTCAGCATGAAGCCCTCAGGGCTAATTTTCACACCTGTGTGCGAGCTGGCAGTGGCTCTGGTTGGATGTCTTGTTGTGCACAACAGAAACCAATTCAAACTGATTTTAGCAAAACAGGAATTTAAATGAAAAAAAAAATCTAGCTTTCATAGTTGGCTACAAACATGGCTGGATCCAAGTACCCAAGACATGTAACCAGGAATCTGTTTCTCTTCTTTTTTTTTTTTTTTTTTTTAAAGATTTTATTTATTTTTGACAGAGATCACAAGTAGGCAGAGAGGCAGGCAGAGAGAGAGAGGAGGAAGCAGGCTCCCCACGGAGCAGAGAGCCCGATGCGGGGCTCGAACGGGATCATGACCTGAGCTGAAGGCAGAGGCTTTAACCCACTGAGCCACCCAGGCGCCCCTCTGTTTCTCTTCTTTTCTTGGATCTGCCTTTCTTCATGTTAACATTATTCTCAGAAAGATTCTCTAAGTGGTGGCAAGTTGACCTGATTTGTTTCCTCTCTTAGCCACCCCAGGGCAAGAGGAAGTTTTCTAGTGTTTCCAGTCCTGTGGTTAAGTCTCATGGGCCTCTTTTGAACCATCCATGTGACAATGGCATGAAATTCTCTGATTTGACTGTCTCTAGAGTCACACTAAGGTTGAGAGTAGATGGTTGTCTATTTAAAAAAAATGATGATTTTTTCCCAGAAAGAAAAAGTAGAAATAGATCTTGGATGGATTAAAAACAATACATAGCTACTACATCTATTCACTGGGTTCACATTTGGGTATGGCCTGTCAGCAGAGAGTCAAATTACAGAAAGGGGACTGAGAAGATGATGAAGAAAAAGTGTGAGTTTTACCCATAATCCTGTGGCAGCCTCTGGTTACCCTCCGGTAACCTATTGGTTCTCTTCTCAGGGAATTGAAAAGCTAGTACCGTAGCCCAGTTTGGCCTCTCAGCATCGACAATATAACTGAGATCTCTCATGTAGCCTGTGGATTTTCTCTCATTCCATTCTGTTTTCCATCTAGCTCTTGCTCAGGGCTCCCTGTGGTATATACTGCAGCCTGGGTTTGAAGAATACTCATGGTCTGCTTTGGATGTGTCAGTCCTCGATGTCACTGACTTTTCCTTTCTTGTTCTCATTCTGTCTCACTTCTGAGTCTTTCTGAGGAGCAGGAGCTGACATCCATAAGCACAGACTCGTCTGAAGCGATCCCAAAGAGCCTTCTTCTCATTCACAGGAGGCGGGTGGACCCACCTGAGAAAGGTCTAGGAGAGGATGGTCTAAGAAATGCTAGTTGGTTGTGCTGCCTGTCAGAATCCAGAGATTTGATCACAAGGTAGGAAACAGTCACTTGAGGAATTTATCCTGTTTGGGGCCATGTGCTTTGGGGTGGCCCATTCTTGGCTAGGGTTCTAGGCCAGTCCATCAGTTGCATTTCTTGGTCTACAGAAATTGATTAGGAAATGGAGTCACAACCCAAGGACAGCCAATGCTTCTCAAAGGGAATGTTTCTGGTTCTTTTGGGAAAGGGCTCCTTTTTTGTTTGTTTACTTCTTGCAGGCCTTGAACGTGGAAGTATGCAAAAGCTTGAGATTTTTTGCCTGCTAGAAACCTTAGGGAATTATCAGCTCTGAGGAACCGCTAGTATAGACAAAGAGAAAGCTAAGAAATGGAGAGAAAAAGGCTGATAAGGTAGTTTTAGAGCCTGGAGAAGTCATGTCTGACTTGCTAGACCACTCCTGGGCATTTCAGTCTTGAGATCCAGAAAATTCACTGTCTGGTTTCCTATGACCTACAAACAGAAGATTTCTCAGGAATGCCTCCTGACACCATCCTGCTCCAGTGATTACAGAGGTCCACTAGGGCCTGCATGTTCCTCTTCAGACCCAAAGCCTGGCTTCTCACATCCCCAAGCTTATCTCCAGAATCCCAGTAAGCCTCTCCTCACCCTTCTGAGCCTGTTTCTCTCTTTGTAAATGTATGATAGTAAGTCATGTCACCCACCACCTACGGAGGTTGAGGACTAATTAGAACACTTGTGAAATTGTTTGATTTTACAAAATGTCAGCAAAAGAGATCTATGTATTATCTCTTACTCTTGATTCTCCTGCCCTTAAAAAAAAATTCTGCAAAATAAAATTTGTCTTTTCTTTTAAAATATGACCAATTATTTAGATTCATTTCTTTTTTCTTTTTCTTTTGTTTATTTATTTCACAGAGCATAAGACAGCTAGAGAGGGAACACAAGGAGGAGGTGAGGGAAAAGCCAACCCCCCAACAAGCAGGGAGCCTGATGTAGGGCTTGATCCCAGGACCCTGGGACCATGGCCTGAGTCAAAGGCAGAGGCTTAATGACTAAGCCACCCAGGCATCCCTTGATTCTCTTCTTAAAGTGTAAACAGCTTGAGGAAAAATATTCCTCTCTGTGGTAGGGGGGTGGGGTTAGGGGACAAACTGTCTTTCTCTTTTCTGTTCTCTCACTTTTCTCCCTGGATTTTCCTAAGTCCTGGAAAGAAATGCGATTATTCAGACAATGCCAACACCGTTGAGATGTTGACTTTGTTTTGAATCTGGGTTTATCCGCAACTGGTATCATTTGGAGAAAATGTTCCCTTGATTTGTGTGAGTAAAGCAGCTTTACTATGGAGGAAATTAACCATCCGATAAGTGTGATGCCCCAATAATGGGTCCGTGATTAAAGGAGCGAGACTGATACAAAGCGAAGGTCAAGCAAAGCTTTATTTCGCGCCAAGCATTAGACCGACCCTCAAATAGACGGTCGGGGCCGCCCCTTACAGAGAGGAGGATCCCTCCCTGCTTTCCAGACTATCTTTTATAGAGCAAAGGCCATGTGGTTGGGCCTGGCCACACACAGGTGGCTAATTGAATTATAGTTCACCCCATAGTAGCCATGGAAACTAGCCCATCACCTTGGTAGTTGGGGGACAGTATGCGCCCCCACTGATCAGATGTCTCCACCTGGCCTGACCCAACCTTGTATTTGAGCTTTGTTACCTGAGGCTGGTTTACGGGACTTGTTTTTAAGTAAGTCCCCTGGGGGAGGTGGGCAGGGACAGTTTAAGGGTTAAACAACAAGGTTATTATTTAACCTCAATGGAAGCCTCTGGCTAATATATAAAAATATAAAATAGGTCCTTACAATAAGGATACCAGGAAAGAAAAGAATGCATGAAAGTGTATTGGAAAGGAAGGGAGAATAGAGAGAAGAAGAGGAAGGCGATGTGAATTGAGATAGAAAACGTACTTGAATCAAACTTAGATGATAATGTCAAGTTCGGTTAGATAATAGAATACTGGTAGGGTTGTCAGAGTTAACAAATAGAAATACAAGACACCAAGCTGAATTTGGATTTTACATAAGTAATAAATAATTTTTTAGTATAAATATGTCCCATTTAAAGACGGTCAGGCCATCTTTAAATGTAAGAATACGGGGATTTTTCTTTTCTAATGTCAATGGGTTTCCTTGCTAATATTCTGGAACCTGTGAGTGAGACTGACTCCAGCTCCTATCTTGAGCTCAAAACCATGGAGTAGTTGTCCTGTAAGTTCCTGAAATTTCTAGCCTCTTCCCTGTTTCAGCAGATGCCTTTAGCAGGCTGAAATGTTCCCATGCTCTTTCTGAGTACTGCGAATGTATTCTCTTTAAAAAAAAAAAAAAAAAAAAAAATTATTGTGGGAAATTTTCAAATACACACAAAAGAGCAGAGAATTTCAGTGAACTTCTGTTATTCTATTTGAAGAGTTGTCAACATTTTGCCGACCTTGGCCTGCTTCCCTCCACCCCCTTTTATTTTGTAGTAGTATTTTAAAGAAATTCCTAAACGTCACATCATCCTCTGATACAATGTTTCTTTTTAAATTTTATGTTCCCTCTCCTGTCCTCAAGTATATATCTGATTTGTTTAATATTGCCAAGATTCTACTTTTCACCTTCGTTTCCTTTCATATAAAATAGTTAATATAAAATAAAGTCTCTCTTCCTTCATGAGATGATCTTGCTTCGCTTTCCTCCTCAGAGTATCACTATAGTTCAAGAATTTGCCTCACTCTTGTGGCCTCTTCAGGCCTCAGGGTTATGGTCTCCATTGTGCTGAGGGCTCCATGGACCACAGTCGGTGGGAGAAGGGGTGGGAATTATCATTGTTTTACTTCCTCTCAAACTTCCTTCCTGTGACAAGTACTCGTCTTTTCTCTCTTTATTCCTAGCTTTATGCATCATGCAAGTCTATACTTTTTAGAGTAACTGTGGGATCCTTTGATTGAACCTTTAAATATTCCCAGGAGTAGGTTTGAAGACACTGCGAGCAGCATGATGGACGGAGGACTGGGGCTCTCACACTTTGGGGCACATAGGGCCCCCTGGGGGCTTGTTAAAACACAGACCCGGAGCCCAGCCCTAGAGGTTCTGTTCCCATAGGACTGGAGTGGGGTCTGGTGGTCTGGGGAGCGCAACCTTAGAATGTGGGGATAGTAACAATTTTCTGCTTATGCAACCCTGAAGAAGAAACCTTGTTCTGGGATTGTGGGCAGGTTACTTAACCTCTCAGATTCAGTCTCCTCATCTGTGATCAACAGATGGTCATTCCTTCTCCCTTTCCAGTGATGACGTGCTCCTTTTAAGAGTGTCAATGGAGAAGAAGAGGCAAAACTGAAAAGGAACAAAGACCTTTATTTGGGGCCTTAGAACTGTAATTTGGGGCATGCAGATTCCGGAGTAACCAGAAATGTGTCCTGCTCATGTGAGGAAATCAAGGGGTTTTTATGAAAAGAGGGAAGGGGTTATTCCACAAGTTAGATAAAGAGGAGAAGAGGGAAAAAAACCAAACCAGACCAAACCAAAAACAACCCCTGCTAATCTGGTGCTGACCAGTTGAGAAGCTTCTGATTATTTTATTATCTATCCTATTGATTATTTTATTGGTGCTATCAAACAAAACTGTCCCTGTTAATGCACTAGTTACCTTTCCTGCCCATGTATGATCCAAATGAGCCAGTCACTCTGTTGAAATTCTATGAGCAACTGCTTGTAAACCACTTGCCACTTTTGGCCCAGTTCAAGAGTTTTGGTTAGAAAGGAGAACAGAGCTTCCAGTGGAGTCTCTCATGTCCAGAAATGTTAGCCATTTCCACAAAAGCAACAGCTCACCCTTCCTGGGTAATGTTTTGTCAGTGGTGAATATAGTGTGGAGTTTTGGGTCAACAAAAGTGCTGGGAACTCAGGGGAGTGTACTCTGTCTCCTGAAGAGAGGGAAGGATGAGGAGAGAGCTAGAGGTCATTTATTCACTCAGTGTGTATTGAGCACCTACTGTGTGCCAGGCACTGTTCCAGCTGCTGGAGATACAGTTAGACAGGATCATCATCTTTAGAGAGTTTGCATTCTAGTAGGATAAGAAAGAAGGGAACATTCCTGGCGGGGCCCTGAGGAACTAGGAAACATACAGTGAGGAGCCAGCTAAATAATAACTTGTATTATTACCTCACAGTTCTGGAAGCTGGAAGTCCAAAGTCAGCTTCGCTGGGCTAATGACATGGCGCTGGCGGGACTGCACTCTCTCTGGAGGCTTTTTGGGAGAATCTGTCTCTTACCTATTTTGGCTTCTAGAGCTGCACTCCTGGGTTCATGGTGTCTCCCTCCATCTTCAAATCTCTCTTCCATCCCCTCACCTCACCTTGTATTGCCCCAGAAGTGCAAGACAGTATGGGGCAGTGAAGAATGTAGAGGCAGGGTGGGTGGTGACCCAGAAAGGATGGGAACAATGTCTGGGAACTGTGCTGACAGTGGCCGCCAGGGCTCCACAAAGCCATGTTGTCACACAGCAGTGATAAGCAATGTGGATTGGAAGGTCTCCAGGGACCAGTGCTTTACAGTTCTCACAATTACCCTTCCAGAGAGGTGCTGTTACATGTGACAAAACTAAGGCTCATCAGCTCGCCAGATTCACTTGGTGAAGTGGTAACACCAGGAGGCCATGGAAGGCAACCTGTCCCCAGAGCATAGCCCCACAGAAAGCCTTCCTACTCAGTATGTAGACTAGCAGCACTGGAATCCCTCACGAACTCAATCTCTCAATCTCGCAAAAATGCAGACTCTCAGGCTTTGCCCTCAACTTGCTGAGTCAGATTCTGCATTTTCACAGGAGCCCCTGTGATTCTAATGCAGGAATCTCTTAGAGAATCCCTGCCCCCAAGCCTTCCATGGGAAATGCCCTGAAAGGATCTTTCCAGCAGCTGAGGAAGCTACCTTGCTCTTTGGTGTTTGCTTTAATAATATTAGGAAGCCCTGTTATCCTAGGATGTCTTCATCTGAGTAAGTAAATAACAACAATTAAAACAACAAACAACAACAACAACCCCCTTGAGTTCATGTCTCCAGGCCTAAGGAAGTACATCACAATGCCCTCTAAATAGCACTTGCTTGTCTCCTGGACGAGAAATGTTTGCTGACTCGGTTATTCATCATTTCTGTGTGCTGCAGGGTCCAGGGTGATAAATTATGGAAGAGAGTTATTAAATTACAACAGTCTCTCGTACATCAGATGCTGGTGTTAGGCATATTTTGGGCACTGCAATCATCACACAGCAAGTAGAGAATCGTGATTATTGTGCTTATAAAAGATGCCTATTCACAGAAGTTTGCTTTTACCCTAGGTCCTTGTTAGGCTGGTATTCTATTTCTAAGCCTTAGAGTGTGTGGTTTTGGCTGAATCAAGGAATAGAATAAATAGAAATAGAATCGGGCTAGTAGACCAATGCTTCTCATGGGTCATTTGCATTAGAATTGCTTGGTGCTGTTTAAATGTATAGATCTTTGGGCTCCACCTGGAAAATGAAGAGTGAAGGGCAAGGTCCAGAAATTTTAATTTTTAACTGGCTTACCAGCAGATTCTTACACAAAAGAATCTTTGAGAATTACAGTTGTATACATCAGATTTAACTCTGTTATTGGAGTGGATATGATGAATCAGAAAAAGAGAGCAATTATAGTGACTTGCCTAAAATTTCAGTGCCCCACATAGAGTAACATTTCCAGCTTTCTTTGATATTACATATATAAAGAAAAGTCTCATATAGATCGTTGGCTTTTTCGGAGAGCCTTTTGGATCTATCAGCATCTCTCTCTTTTTTTTTTTTTTTTAAATCTATGAGCATCTAATAAGGCAGTGCTAGCTGATTGTGTGGCAAGTAAATGCAAAAGAAACAGTAGTGCAATGCAAAAATTCTCTCATGTGATAGATACTAAGTGACCATTTGTCGTCAGGCATGCCAAATCCAGAAGATTTTACTGGAATTTAAAGAGTTAAGGCAACCGGCGGTGTTCCCGGAACAAGCTGACGTAATGCCACAAATTGCCAGGAGGGGACAGCAAAGAGCTGCCGAATGGACCATAGAAGCTCGCTGAACCAAGGTTATCAAATAGGAGGATGTTAGAACAGCAGCCAAAAGCTGACTATCCCAGTAGTGTCTGCTCCAGACACGTCTAACCTGGACAGTCTGAAGCTTAGCCCTAAAAGAAGAGATCTGGGTCTAAAGCAGAGGCTTTTCTAAGTGAAAAAAGGCAATGCCCAGACTAGTGAGTGGAAGAGAAGAGCCCGAGTCAGAAAGGCAGACTGAGTCAGGAGCAAGGGTAAGTGGTGGGTGTGCCACAGTGGGGAGGTGGACGCATCAGGAAGCTAAGGGGCTGTCAGGGAGCACCAGCTTCTTCTGAGGCACTTACCCCGATTTATAGCCTTTTAGGGGCACTGTCCTGATGAGATCAGGCAACAGTGGGGTTCCTGATGGAGAACATTTCATAACTAGATTATTAAGAAACCTGGAATTTAATCCTTTATTTGACAAACCCTTTCATAGTGCCATCTTCAAATTCTTTTTTGGAAAATGCCCTAGTATTTAAAAAAAAACAACACAAAACAAAACTTGAGGAAAACAAGGCAGTGCGTGATTAAATACTGCAATTAAGGTACAATCAATACTTGCTCAAGAAGCTTCAGCGAAGGGGGAGATCAATGAAGGTTTGAGTGGCCAAGGAAGGTTTTTTTTAAGGAAGTGAAATATGATCTAGCCTTAGCCAGCGAGTATGATTTAGAAAGGCAAAGGAGGACATTCAATGAGTCAAGGAAGAAAGATTTCCGTCTGTTTGCAGGCCTGTGAGAGGACCCGCCTGCGTGTATCAAGGGGGCCTGGAGTGTTTGTGGGCTGGGGCATAAAGACGCTTGTTCGACCTTTGTATGATGGTTTCTGACCCATTTTGAAGGAAGAGGGCCCAGCTTCTTACGCAATAGGAGTGCACCATTCACTCAGAGGAAATAGACATAGATGCCAAGTGCCCCTGATGCAGAGACCTCGCAGCAAGCGAATCTGCGAGCGGGGAGAGGCTGTCTGATTCCTTCCACTTAGGGCACCATAATCTTGACTCTTGCCAGTAGGCAGCATCTGCTCAGTGCATGTCTGGATCTATCAAAGATGATACCTAACCATTATGAAGATGATAAAAAGTTTTATTGAAATTCCTGAAATCAGGTTAACCAGGTTAACTATGCGCTTACACAGAGATCCAGCTCACGAGACACCCGTCTTCACCCATGAATGGGCTGGTGATCAGTCCTTGCAGCTGTGGCCCAGAGAGTAATTGCGATGTATCTGGGCAGATTTTGTGTATCCCATCTCTCCTGGGATGTTAGCTTCGTGCTTTTTATTACTAATCACTCACAGGTCTTTTTGTCTTTGCGTTTATGCTAAGTTGCTCCCGTGGGCAATAATAAGCGATAGTAAGAAAGGCTACGAGGCAAATGGATCCGAGTCGCGCTGGGAGGGGGTTGGCGAGGTCCTTTTATCCGGGTGAGGTAGGACATAGCCTTGCGCCCATATAAGGTATGTGGTGATTGGAGGGTATGGGGCGGGGAAGTGTATCTGACCAGAATGAGGCATGGGCTCGAGTTCAATGACAAGGTATGTGGTGATCGGAAGGCATGGGGCGGGGGAAGTCCGTGATGGGCAGTTCCCAATTAGGAAGTTCCTGGGTGGAGAATTTCGGTTTCCTGGTGGTGACGTGGAGGCAGTAAGGATGGCGGGAAGATCTGCCATTTTGGAGCCCCGGTTTCCCAGCCGGCCCATCAGCATATACACTAGTTAAAAACACTATCTCCTCTTTAAGGAGGAGGTAACACTATTTTCTCTTCAATCTTTATAGAGTGTCTTATGTTCCCCCATACATTCTGGAAAGTGTTAGCCTGTATTTGGTTCTTGACACAGCAGCTCTTGTTTCTCTGATGTAGTGTCTCTGAATGTTATTTATTTGTGTATTTATTTATTCATGTATTCATTCATTAATTGGTGCATTTATTTTTGAGTCTGAGTAACTTGAAAGAAAAAACACTTCCCATCAGTAACAGGGGCTCCTGGTGGCAGTGATTCTCATGGGAACAGAAAAGGGGCTGAGGGTGGAGTAGGACATATCCCCCATCGCCAGGGGAAACATCACAGAGATCCCAAGAAATCCCCTCTAAGCCCTGCAGTGCTTTTAGCTAAGAGGCATTGCTATCTCTTCAGGATCCAGGGGTGTGTGTGTGTGTGTGTGTGTGTGTGTGTGCATGCAGGAATCAGTGTTCTCTATCTGCTGTTGGTTTGCAAAGGTGTTCCTTTTGGTGAATCCCTTTGGTTGTGGATTCACCAAAAGTGAATTCACAATCACTTCCAGTTTGGGATCCAAGAGAGAGGGCATGTTCCTCATGGGAAGTAGCAAAAGCCCTTCTTGGAGAACACCTCTGCGTTTCTTCCTGGCAGGTCATTTTGGAGGGAGCTCCTGGATAGTGCTATTTAATTTAGTGCCCACTATTGGGATATGAATTCTTTCAAGAAAGCATTTCCCTTGAGGACATTCCTCAGGGTATCAGGGCACCCACAAACAATTATTTGAGGAAGAGAAAAGAGCTAAGGTTAGGGTAAGTGGTTCAAGGCTCCACATAGGAAGGGTAAGTTAGATGAGAGGAAATTAACTATTGGAGGTATTTCCTACATCTAAATGGCTGAGAATTGTAGGAAGTAATTGACAAATCTGAAATCACAGTTGCGTGCTGCGTTAATAAGTCCAGACCATATTCCACTAGATGAGGACTGCTTATGTCTGCAGATGAGACTGTGTTTTACATGCAGAGAATAGGTAGTTTATTTCCTCATTAACTATCTGATCCAAACTGCTGGATCCCAATATTTAGTCCAACGGAATAATCTTAGTCCAACTCAGGAATTTAAACGATCTAAGTTTATGCTTATTTTCTTTGCATAAACATTCTCTTCCTGTCCACACCCATTGTGCCTCTTTAAAGTGATGGAGGGTCCATTAGGTATTGGGGTGTATATGACCTTGGCTGATGGGGGTGGGTGGGGGTGGAAATCTTGGACTGCACTGTTTTCTGGAACTGCTTCCATCTCTGCGGCAGAGGCGCTGAGCTGGGCTGCTCCCCGGCTTGGAGAACTCCAAGATCAACTAGCTCCTCCAGAGGGGTATGCAGCTGATATCCCCTGCTGAACCCCAGTGATTTGGCCTCTCATCAAGCTGGGTTTCCCTGTTACCTTAGCCCTGCCCTGGTTCTTACTGTGCTGTGGGTACCCCTGAAGCTTGGCGGGGACTCCTTGTTGTGATTGCTTCTGTGAAACTCCCTAGGATGACTTTCAGGGGTTTTGGGGTTTTGGGTACTAACTACGGGACCAGAAGGCAGCTTTGGGGAGTTAACCGAGACCTTTCCTCAGGGATGCTCATACCAGTGTATTTTCATTCCAGTGTCAGAAACCACGAGCCAGAAAGAAGTCTTTTCCTTTTTGTAAGTTCCCTCAACCCCTTCCTAATATGTCTCTGTTCTCTGAGACTTCAGACCAAATAAGGGAGACTGAGGTACATCTTACCTTCCTCTGCTTCCTTTCTTCCTCCTGCCATCTCTCAGGTTGGAAGGGAAAAACTTTGGGCTTCCCATTTGCTCTCTATCTTATCTTCTTTCTACCCTAGGGCAGCAGGTGTCCTACTGAGTCATCAAATGTCCATGGAGTGACCTCCCTCCAGTGCAGCCCCACACTACATGTGGCCCATGGACTGGCAGCATCAGCATCGCCTGGGAGCTTATTAAAAATGCAGAATCTCAGGTCCTGTGTGAACCCCATGGACCAGAAGCTGCATTTTTGACCATATCCCTTGGTAACTTATGTGCACCTTTAGGTTTGAGAAGCACAGTTGTAGAAGAAACTGTATGATATTGCTCACTTAGGCTTAGCCCTGAGCAAGTTAATGGGAATTAAATAGGTTTAGGAAATTCTTTTTCTCTTGAAAACCTTGCTCTTATAAACCATTAAGTTGCTGAATATTAACAGTGTTTCTTTTTGCACTCTTGCTTTAATAAATCATTAACCATCTAAGGGGAAATAGATGTTTCTGAGAGACTGTGGGATGTTCCGTATGAGAAAATACAGAAAAAAAAGCAACTAAATCTTATTAAAATATTATCCCTTAAAGAGTTTGGAAAAAAGAGAAGAAAATAATGAGAGATTAAGTAAGTAAAACAGTTCAGTGGGTGACAATATAATTTGTTATACTTAAATCCTTTTGTAAAGACTTGGGTACTAGACAATTTAAAAGTAGAAAGCAAATTTAACTGGTTTGTGTCACTATATCCATGCTTCCTAAAAGTGTGTTTTGCCAAAATGCCTGAAAAAGTGGGCTTCAGGGGCACCTGGATGGCTTAGTTAGGTGTCTAACTTTTGATCTCAGCTCAGGTCTTGATCTCACCATTGTGAGTTTGAGCCCAGTGTTGGGCTCTATGCTGGGTGTGGAGCCTACTTAAAAAAAAAAAAAGGGTGGGTTTCATAATCAGTTTGCAAAATGCTATAAGCTATATCTCACTCTTGGAGACTTATAATAAACATTGTTATTATAAAGGTGCTGCAAAGTCCTGACAGGAAATCCCTCTAATCTCATCTAACAGGGTTTTCTACAACTCACTTGTCTGTGGAACACTGTTTCATGTAATATCCATAGAATACCCCAAAACCTGTGTCCTCTAGAACATCCTTTAGAATATTCTAATCTGGGGCGCCTGGGTGGCTCAGTTGGTTGGGTATCTGCCTTTGGCTCAGGTCATGGTCTCAGGGTCCTGGCATCAGCCCTGCATGGACTCCCTGCTTAGTGTGGAGCCTGCTTCTTCCTCTCTCTCTGCCTCTCCCCCCCCCCCCCACTCATGCTCTCTCTTGCTCAAATAAATAAAATCTTAAAAAAAGAAAGAATATTTAAAAAAAAGATTTTATTTGTTCATTTATCAGAGAGAGAGAGAGAGAGAGAGAACACAAGTAGAAGGAAGCAGCAGAGGAAGAGGGAGAAGCAGGCTCCCCGCTGAGCAGGGAGCCTGATGTGGGGCTCAATCCCAGAAACGGTCCTGGGATCACGAGCTGTAGGCAGGTGCTTAACTGACTGAGCCCCCCAGGCATCCCAAGAAAGAATATTCCAATTTAAAATAACCCCCTTATATTAACTATGCAATGATTTCCAAGTCTAAATTGTGGTGTTCCCAAGTGCAACCTGGTAGCTCATAAGTGGTCTAGACTGATCCAGATTCTCTTCACTCACCATCAAGGTCAAGGATCCACAGGGCTCCCTCCAGGTGGTTCCTCTTCCTCCTTTGTGCTCTGGACCTGGCTGCTGCTGAGATGTCTTTTTACATCTAGACCTTTTTTTCTGCCTCCATAATCAGCCAGTTCGGTTGACACCACGAACTGTTGACTTGCCTCTCAATTCACTTTCAGTTCAGATGCCACCTCTTAGATCTTGGAATGGAGCACTGAACAGAGAGATGATAGAGAAGCTGACCTCTCGCTCTCACAACCCCAGCTCTGCTTCCAGGCCAGGTTCCTGTGACTCTTGCTGCTCGAGAGGAGAGCCGCACAATGACTGAAGTAAACCAACTCTGATGAGTCAGCGTGGACCCCTTGACGACAGCTGCAAGAGCCAAGACATGGCTTTGCAAACCCCCAAAGAGGACACATCATCTGTACGGGTTTCCGTGTCGTTTCTTGGCATAGTCTAGGAAAATTGCTCATACGCTGTGTGAGGCTAGTCTTGCAATTTTAGATTCTTTCTGGTAACATTGTGTAGACGAAGTACATGCGTGTTTAGAGAGGATGAGGTCTCAGAGATTTTCTCATCTTTTTCTCTCTGGCAAAAAGAATCTGGTGTGCACTGTGTTTGAAAACCAAGTCTCATGCTACCGTTACATGTATAATCCACTGTGTGTAGGTTAGCATGAAGGAAAATTCCATAGAACTGATTTTGCTAGATATGTGTCAGAAGAGAGTCCTGTGGTTGAAAAATGTGGGGAACTGCTGGGATGAGAGTTGGAATATTGATGGAGTCAGAGAGGGCTGGAAGGAGTGTCAGAAAGCTAATGGACGGTCAGAAGTTAGTCAAATCACATACCACTGCCCATGACATGCTCAAGACATGGTCTTATAGGATATACTTCCCTGCTCCTTGACTAGGGTTTGGGTATGTGTCTTGCTTTGGCCAGTAGGATATTAGCAGACCTGACGTGAGCAGAGGCTTGAAATATGCTTGTGCAAGAGCTTCTCCTGGGTGGCTGCTGGTCCTCGGTCTGGGCCTCAGAATGACTACTCCAGAGGCTGACCTGAGCCTGAAAGCCAAACTCAGCCAATTCTCAGCCTGAAGCAGAGGTGCTCAACTGAGGCCAGCCTAGATCAGCCAAATTATTATCAACCTGCAGACTTGGAAGTGTCAGAATCATCCCATTTGTAAGCCATTTGTAAGCCCATCCCTTTGTAAGCCACGAAGTTTTGGAGTTGTTCGTTACGCAACACTATTGTGGCAATAGCTGCCTAATATACCAGATTAAACAAAGTTAGACAGGTTTCTGCATTGCATTGTTTCTTAGATACTTTAGCCTGTGTGCATGGCACATCTTTAAGATGACCGTAGAGTTAGTGGCAACTCTCATTAGACCTTTATTTTTCAGAATAATTTATGATATCAAGGCAGGTAGAGATATAACTAGAGTTGGCTTTTAGGAGGAGGGTAATTCACCCTCCCTTTTCCCCCTAGCCCCTAATGCAACACATACACACAGAAGTTCACCCCAATAAGAAAGATAGCTGATATGATGGGCTACAACTCCATGGTTAAGGGGTCATTGCATTAGGAGGATTAGTTTTGGATATGAAGAAGGGAAAGGCAAAATTTTTGAGATTGCTCTGTTTATTATCTTCACGCACATAGCTATTAGTCTATCTATAGCAAATATTCATTCTCTGGGAAATGGCTACAAAAGACAGCATGAAATGAAGAAAATGCATACTGAGGTAAGGGAGCTACCCACCTGTGAAGAATTAAGAATGGAACTAGGAAGGGTGACAGTAAGGTAATCCAGCTAATTACCATAGCTGCTGGTTCACTGGGGGTATGTTTCCTTCCTAAGTATTCCTTGTGCATCCTTTTCTCTTATGAGGGCTGACTGGAGCTGCACCCTCATGGCAGGAGCCTCCTACATTGAGCAAGCCTTGGGTGGGGGTGCAGGTGGGCTCTGAACCACTCTGCTAGAGGTCAGTCTTCAGGAGAAACGTGCTGTGCTCCTCCTGGATAGGCATGTACTTTCCTTGCCTGCTCTTGCCACTGGAGTGATAAAACCCAAAGCTAAGGCAAGGACACCAAAGAGGCCGTTTACTTCTACCCTTTGGGACAAGGGTTGGAAAAAAACTCTGTTTGTCAAGAGCCACACAGTAAATATTTTAGACTTTGCAGGCCACGCAATCTCTATCGCAACCACTCATCTCTGTGGTTATAGCATGAAGGCAGCCACAGATAGTCTATCTATGAAGGAACGTGGTTGGATTCCAAGAAAGCTAGCTTACTTACAAAGATAGATGGCAGGATGAATTTGGCCTGTGGCCATGGTTTGCTGATCTCTGCTTTGAGAAATGATTTCTTATTTATTTATTTATTTTAAAAATTAACCTATAATGTATTATTTGTTTCAGGGGTGCAGGTCTGTGATTCATCAGTCTTACACAATTCACAGCATTTACTGTGGCACATACCCTCTGCAATGTCCATCCCCCAGCCACCCCATCCCTTCTACAACCCCTCCCCTCCAGCAACTCTCAGTTTGTTTCCCGAGATTAAGAGTTTCTTACTGTTTGTCTCCTTCTCTGTTTTCATCTTGTTTCATTTTCCCCTCCCTTCCCCTATGATCCTCTGTTTTGTTTCTCAAATTCCTCATATCAGTGAGATCATATGATACTTGTCTTTCTCTGATTGACTTATTTTGCATAGCATAATACCCTCTAGTTCCATCCACGTCATTGGAAATGGCAAGATTTTGGATTTTTTTGATGGCTGCATAATTTTCCATTGTGTGCGTATATATATACACACACACCACATCTTCTTTATCCATTCATCTGTCCATCGACATCTAGGCTCTTTCCATAGTTTGGCTATTGTGGACATTGCTGCTATAGACATTGGGGTCTACATGCCCCTTCGGATCACTACGTTTGTATCTTTGGGGTAAATACACAGTAGTGCAATTGCTGGGTCTTAGAGTAGTTCTATTTTCAACTTTCTGAGGAATCTCCATACTGTTTTCAAGAGTGGCTGCACCAGTTTGCATTCCCACCAACAGTGTAGGAACACTCCCCTTCGAGAAATGATTTCTTTTCTTCTTCTTCTTCTTTTTTTTTTAAAGATTTTATTTATTTATTTGACAGAGAGAGAGATCATAAGTAGTCAGAGCAGCAGACAGAGAGAGGGGGAAACAGGCTCCCTGCTGAGCAGAGAGCCTGATGTGGGGCTCGATCCCAGGACCCTGAGATCATGACTCAAGCTGTAGGCAGAGGCTTAATCCACTGAGCCACCCTGGTGCCCCAAGAAGTGATTTCTTAACAGCGAACGCATCACTGTGCTTTAAGTCAACCAAAGCCCGTTGTCCAGAAAACACATTTTCCTGAGGTTTCTCCCTGTACATCTTGCTCATGAACCTGTGGCATGAAGTGTTAGGTTGGAGAGTCCTGGGTCTATGTCATCTTTCAGCTTTCTTTTTTCACAGACAGGACAAAAGCATAATTTGTAATGTTCTTGTGAGGTGAGCTGTATCCATTATCATTTTGCCTTTCTTTTGCAGGTGCTTGACATTTACTTTTGAATCTTCCATAAAAGACATATGGGGGAAAAAAATCTAATAGCAAAATAAATTGCAGGAAATGAAATACTACAGTTTGGTTAATTGTAAAAAGGTAGGTTAACTTTGCAATAACCATCATGAGACATGAGACCCTGGTGTATCGCTTGGGCAGTAGACGGGCAGGCAACCTATTTAGTGTAGGAGAGTAGGCATAACTCTAAATTTAATTTCACAGTAATGAGACCCACACCATCTGCACAATAGCCTTCTTGCCTTTCTGCGCATTTGAGACTTTAATGACATTACCTCAAAACATGGCCCAGATTTCTTCCCTTTTATGAATCTCCTAAGTTTCATGCCACCACTATTTCTCATAGGATAATGGCAGGTCATGCATTTAAGCAAGCTGAAATGAATGACACAAGAAGTCATTCCTGCTGTTCGTGATCCACTTAATTACCAGCTTTGCTAGATCACCCGTCAGTAACCCCAAAACTTTTCTGAAGAGACACAGCCACAATCAAGGGAACAGATTTGATGGTGCCAGCATGTGGCTGCATTTTTCTGTCTTTGGATACCAGTGGATTCATTTTCTGGCTTGCCAAGGTCTTAGGCACCTCCATGCCTTCGTTCCACAGCGAGCAGTTTCTCTAGACGTGGTGGGAGTACAAAGAAGGCAAGCAGAGAATTCTGGCAGCTAATTTATAAATCTCTATCTTAAATTCTATCCCATTGGTTCTCCTGAACTCTGTGAAATCTAATTAGACAATTCTGTCTGATTTTCTCCCCAAACCTTGTGTGTGTTTTGTATCTTCTCATTTGATGCCTAATGACTGGGACTGGGTTCATGCTTATTGGGTGGTCTTCCTGAGATCTGTGGAACTATTTCCAGAGTGAAAAAAAAAAATCACAGGCAATAGTTCCAATGAGCAGAATGTGTGTAACTTTCTTCTAATAGAACCCAATGGAGTAGCCTGGGTGACATTTGCTTTGGATTTGTTCTTGCTTTCAGTACCTAAGCAGGGAGGCTTTCTGATAAAACAAAACCACCTTTCCCACCCCTGCCCTGAAAAATCAAGGTGTATTGTGTCCAGTGTGTTTGAGGCTTTGGAAGGAACCCAAACACCAAGACAAAGTAGACTGTATAATTGCTTTTTCTATCGCATTTATTTTATTGTATATTTACTACGTTGTGTGACCTAATGGGCCTATTAGAATGGATATGTTTTAAAACACAGTACGTGAATATCACATATCGTGTCTGATGAAGGTCAGATTTTGTTTGCCTTTGTTTTGGCAACCAGTGTCTGTCCATCTCACTTTTCCTACCAACGATTTGGAGGACCCACTTTCCCCCTTTTGTTGTTTAAAATTCTCCTTTCCAATACCAGACTCACCCAACTCCATGTCACCTAAGCTGGTCAAATCATGGCCTACCTTCTGGCCACCAAAATGAGTTTTAATTGGGTCATAGGTTCATTGTTAAGCCAGTAAGATATCTTCAGACTATCCCTGAGACATACAGGATAGAAACAAGTGCTCTTTCTGCTGGATTTGAATAAAACACACGGTAGCTCTTTGTGTAGCTTTAACCATGTTGCTGTCATGTGAGTGCAAGGCATGGGTTCAACCTCTACAGGGCAGAACCAAGAAATAAAGAGGAAGAATGGCTTTGGGTCCCTAATCAGTTCACATCTGATTTCCCCATGGATTTTCCAGTGAGACAAGTTAATACATTCTTTTCTTGCTTCAGCCCTTTTGGGTTGTATTTTGTTATTTATAAGCAAATGAGGGGTAAATATTCAGATCCAGATGACCACTGTTCATGCTGGAAGGAACCTGAGGGATGATCCTCTCCAACACCTTTAGAGTGAATAAATCAGGGAGGTGGGACACTGACTTGGTGCCGGGTTACATCATCTGCTAGTGGTGGAAGTATGTGTAGCATCTGGGTCTCTTTCCTGCCATTAGATTAAGAACTATATCTATCCTTCAGAGATGGGATGCATTCCAGAAAGTTGCTTAATCTTTTCTGTTTATTCTCATTCAAATATGCCAGCTCTGATGTCCATTCTTATTTCTGTCTTCTAAAATAAAATCACAACTGGCTTGCCAACTAAAAAAAAAAAAACAAAACAAAAAAACCCAACATACAAAAATAAGAGTTCCTGTAACAGGCTTTGACGTGTCAGTCTGAGTTGAAACTGTGACATCCCCTATGGCTATGTGATGGGCCTGCTCTGGCCTTTGTTACCTCAAAAGTGGGTGTCACCTACCCTCTGGCATCAGGTAACTTGACTTCGCTCCCACTCACGAGACCAAGTTCCTAGACTTGGGAACTGAGCCCCCATCTTTTCTCTCCTGGCGTCAGCCTCTGCTCAGGTAACTTCTCTGGCTAGCGTCTCTGACCCTTCCCAGAGCTGCTGCTATAATCTTATCTCCACTCACACTGCCCTGCCCCGCCTCACTGAACCCTCTTGCTAGGATTCTACATGCATTTGAACCCTGGTTCTCCATATAAACCTGTATTGCTGGTCCTTTCTGCTTCCTCAAAGGATATGTGTGGTGTTTTATTGCTCAGATGGCCCTTGGGACTCCACCGACTATGCTCCTCGGGAAACCTGGAATGTTTCTTTGTCTTTTTCACAAATAGAGCAATTACCCTATTTGCTACTCCCAGAAGACTTTAGCTAATACTGAGGGTCTAATTGAATTTACAGACTTAAGAAAAAGTAAATATGAGCCAATATTTAAAAAATCTGTGGATATGATGTCACAAGTATCTAGTTTTAGAATACTAATTAAAAAATGTATTGATCTGGCAACAGTGGTTCCCTGTTTTCACATTTTACAATTATTGGATGTGAATTTCATGTCCCACAGTCCCCAGCATTCCCTATAGACTGCCGTGTGTGCAACAGCCCCCACAGCATCATGAGGCCGGCCAGCCAGGAGTGAGGTAGGCCTATGAATGTGGGCCAAGGTTAAAGGAGAGTGGGGGTGGAGGGAGAGGGACAGTGCTTGTTTCTGGCTGGGTTCTCTCTGTATTGGAAATTGGGATTTGGGAAGTTTGTTAGGCTTTGCTCTCAGGATCAGGCCCTGGGGTGAGAGGGAGTGAAGGAAACAAGACTGGGAAGAGAGTGAAGTTGAACAATAAAAGGCCTCTGTCAGTCAGTCCTACAGGGTGTTTTGCAGCAGGGATGGCCTTTCAGAGTTGCCCTGGATTGGGCCAAGTAGAGTGGGCCTTTATATTTTGCACCCCAATCTCTGGATGTAGACTGCTCCCGAGAAGACAGTACACTCAGGTTGGCGGGGGGTGGGGTGGGGGGTGGGGTGGAGGGGCTCTCTTTGACTGAGAGCAGAGGGTCTCGGCTGAGAGCTTTCAGCCTCCACAGCTCCCAGCACCTGGAAGTGTGAGTACTTTAGTCCTGGAGAGGCAATGCAGGGGCTCTCAACAGCAGCTACTACAGTGAGGTTTGATAAACTGGGGCCCAAGAGCCCAATGCAGCCTGCCACATGTTTGAGTAAATAAGATTTTATTGGAACACAGTCATGGTCATTCACTACTACCCTGTCTGTGGCTGCTTTCCTTCCACAATGGTGGAGCTGACTGCTTGTGTCTAGAGCATTTGCTATCTGGCCCTCAAAGAAAAGGTTTTCTGTAGACACCTGAGGAAGGAGTAGAGCAATCCAAAGTGTCTTCTCCAAGTATCTTGTGACACTTTCCAAATACTAGGGTAGCAGGAAGCAGGTGGAAGGAGGGGAAGGTGAGTGTAAGGAGGAACATTCTGGCTCAGGCAGGAGGCCTCATTAAAAAATTTGCCTCGAACCATTTAGGTACAAGAAGGTGACTTCTACAGGTCTCAATGAGCTGCTCTGTAGCCTGACTCAGGGTTTTCTCCTTCTTTTATAGGATTGGGTCAAAGAAGGAGGTCCATGATTGTTTTTACAAAGGTGATGTAATTCACGAGAGGCTCGTGTTTTTAAATTAATTTGCTATAGCGAGAGAGGGTGGCCAACTCAGTTTTGTGTTTAAACAGGGTCTGGGATTTAAAAGGGTCTGGCATATTCAGGAGCTCTTAGGTCCATGTAGAGGGAAAGGGAGAGCTCCAAAAGAGCCATTGCTCAAAGTCTGCATGGTTGGAGACAAACACATTGGAATGTCTGTTGGCCAAGATATACGTTTACAACAAATGAGACTGCCCAAGCTTTAGGAAGAGCTTGTTCATTTCCGTGTTCAGTGTTCATTTCAATGTGGTGCTTCTCTATCATTCACTTAAAATAGGTAGTTTCTATAACAACGGTCCTAACTTAAATAGATGCATGCTCATCTCTTTGTTATGGAGGAAAACAATGTTTCAAAGACTCTGTTCTGCTTTGCTAATCACTTTCAAAGCTGAAAAAGATGTTCTGACTCATAACTTCATAGGGGACTGAGCCCGTCTCACCACGTTGTCTCTGTGAGCTCTGCATTACTATTTTGGGGCAGAACCCAGGTGCCTTTGGAGGCCAGAAACCCATTTGTCTCTGCAGCAGTGAGGTGAGATGCATTTCAAGTCTTGAGTCTGGGCTGAGACAGTTAAAAATGCAAGACACTCTGAGTGTGGATGACAACCACGAGCCCTTCAGCTGGGTAGGAGGAGGCTCCCCAGGATGAAAGGACACTTTTGAAGGGTGAGGACAGGGTTTCGTAAGTTGTGACAGAAGACCATCTATGACAGGATCACTTGGAGAGCTTGATCTTACAAAAAGACTCCTGAACCCCAACTTGATCTTTCCAAATCAGATTCTATGAGCGTGGAACCCCAGAATCTGGACTTTCTAAAAACAAGGTCTTCAGGTGATTCTGATGCACACAAGTTTGAAGAACATCTTGACTCACCTTTTCCTCCCTTGCTATCTGTCTACCATAGCCAGCGGAAATGTATTTATATGATTAGCAAGAACACATTTGTTGGGGGGATAAAATTCCAGTGAGGGACTTGTATTTTGATGGGTTTGGCATTTAGGGGTGTGGTGGTGATGCCATTAGGGTTTATGATTTTATGTGTACAAACTGCGGATCTGTCATTCATTCTTGCTAAATTCAGTCAACAAACATTTAAATATTGATTGATCACCTGCTATGTTGCAGGCATTGTGCTAGGCTCGGTGAGTACCAGGAAGTATAAAAAGAATGCCTACCCTCAAGGAATGCACAGTCTGGCAATTGTGGCCATTTCACATATGACAGACCATGGTTCAGAGATGTCAGGCAGCTTGCAGGGGTGGGCTGCCACCAAGTGGCAGAACCGGGACTCCATTTTGAACTCCTGAATCTCCTAGTCCAGGGTTCTTTTGAGCCCACCTTCTGTCTTTTTAAGTGGAATGATGTTCTTTCTTTAAGAAAGTAGACTTGGCTTGGAACATGAAGAATGACACTCTGCATACTTTTACCATCTTTATTTCAATGCCTCAGCCATCTCTTTGGAGTCAGAAATCCTGCTATCATTTGGAAGTGATTCTGACGATGCAAGTCTCTCACTGTAATCACGTTCAAGCTGCGAGACTTTCTGGAGTGAAGGGATTCTTTAAGAGTTTTCTTTGAAACTCTTCTAAGGAAGCTTCCCTACAAGGAGGTTGTGGAGAACAAGATTAAGTACCACAGAGATGTCGAATAAAAAGAAAAAGGAGACACAGTCATTGAATGTGGAACCTCGGAGGCCATTCGTGACCCCCAGGGTGAACAGTCCTGTCCAGAGGTCTGGACAGAAGCCAGAAGGCAGGAGAGTGAAGAGGAGTTGAGGGAGAAGCTGAACTCAATTAGATGATCAAGATAAATGGCATCAGATAAATGGTGGCAACTGAGGCAGGGAGCAAAACTTGGCCGAAGAAACAGGGAAATTGAGCATAGGGAGCAGTGGATTAGAATGGAGTTGGGGCTCTTTCCAGAGGTGCAGACCAACACCAGAGGCCAGTGTTGAAACTCACTCAGGTAGGCAGGCCACATCTTGTTACAGCAGCTGGGACTACAGAGCCGGCTCTGATGTGGTGTTTGGCCAAAACAAGTGATGAGGTCAGTTGAGACTCAAAGGATTAGGAAATGGATGTTTGATGGGAAAACTGAAAAATCACACTGAAAACAGGAATAATTGGGGCCACTTTTGCAAATAGTCTACCCAATCATCCTTCTGCTTCCATGAGCAGGTGAAGCCCACCATATTGGCATGTAAGTCATACTTCATTGCACAGAAAATCAACTCCTGTTTCCCAGGGGTGAGGTCTGCCCAGGTACCCACTGAATGAATCGATGGCAACACAATTATTACATCTCCACTGCCTTGTCTTAGGTCCAGAGAATAGGCTTCTTGGTCCTGATTACCTTCAACATGCTCTGCAGTCCTTTGACCTTGAAATGCTTTTAGTAATGGCTTGCCACCCAAGGGACCCAGTTCTGGGAGGAATGTATAATGGTAGCAGAAATGAACAATACAAAGAGGCATTTGACTTCTGGGAACATCCAACACAAAAATGTCATTTCAACACACTCCCTGGTCTTCTCAGGAGATAACCAATAGCACCATGAACTTGATGTCATTAAGTAGTAAACTCCCTAGGTGATTATGTTGGTTAACCTAAGTATGTAAAGACTGTTGCCTTCCTCCTTCACCATCACTGTGCTACAAGGAGCTGTCTTTTGGACTGCTTTGTCGCTGAACAAAGCTGGTGCTGATCCCAAAGCACTCAGTGAACCCCTTCCAAGGGATGGCCCTTGAATATCAAATATGCTGCTCCCTCTCCACAGGGCATGCAACCGCCATTAACATTCCTCTCATGCCTTTTGTGAGAATTACAAACTAATTACAGAATGCATAATTAAGTGCTTCATCTTTGAAATGTGGGGAAAAAAAACCCCCACAACAACCAAGCATTCCTCCCTTTGAGCTTGATTTTACTATTGGTGATTAGCAACATGATTCACTCTGAAATGGGAAGGGTGTGCTTTGAAGCATACTTCTCATTTTCTAGGCCTAATAAAAGGTTGGAAGCTCAGGACAGGTTTGATGTATTCCCCCCTCCCCCCAACCACTGTAGAAGTAGAGTTCATTGGAAACTCCTTGCCTCTCACCTTTTGTGAATTATTGTTTAGTTCTCATGGGGCTTATGGAGTGCATCCTCTCCTCGTTGGCTCAGGTCAAGGTAGTGGCTCTCTGAGGCATAAGACAGCAGCTACTGACATTCACTTAGCACACTATAGTCAGCTTCTTTATACCCGTATCTCATTTAGTACTTAAAACAAGCCTGTAAGGAAGCTGTTTGTATCTCAGTTTCACAGCTGAGGGTCATGAAAGCCAAGGAGTTGATGGGATTCAGGGTCATATGACTGAGGAAAAGATGACTGGGGTCTGTGGCCAGGCTCAGTATGATTCTAAAATTCCATGTGCTTCCTCCTACGGCATTATGGAAAGGATGGGGGTTCAGCTGGATAAGTTGTTTGGACAATATTTTGAGGTTCCCCACTTTATCTTTCTCTTGTGTTTGATACAACCCAGCGTTGCTCTTTGTGAAGTTTGGTAGGAGTTGAGTTATGACAGCACAAAGTAAACAGGCAAACACATCCATTCAAGGAAGCAGATGTAATTCTGTCTGTATGTTGAGATTTGATTATGGGGTCAGACCTTGTAAGATAATTTCCCCTTAAAATGGCTTAGAGAGTATGGAGGAAGCCTCCATAGACAGGAATGTGCTTCAAAGTAATTAGACACATGTATCAGAAAAAATTCTTATGCTATTTCTCTCACCACACTTTTTTAAAAAAAAGATTTTATTTTTAAGCAATCTTTATCCTCAACATGGCTCTCAAATGTACAACCTCGAGATCAAGAGTTGCAGGCTCCACTGACTGAGCCAGCCAGCACCCCCACACTCACAACACTTCTAACACAAGATGTGTGGGTTCTTTCCACACCCACCAACTCCTGGACACCAGCTGGTTGTCCAGGAATTCAGTTCAATTCTGACATGCTGTCTACCTGGAGTTAGTATCAGATCCCACAAGTTAGTATCTAATATCAGATCCTCTCACCAATTCAGAAGCTAATCACAAGTCCAGATTGTTACCTGTAGTACAACTCAGTGAAACACTTATGGAAATGGTCCAGTTTCAATTAAAAAAAAAAATTCTACCTTTCCAAAGTACAGAGCCATTTTGATACATTTTGGGTTTTATTTTAAACTAAAAATCTAAGGACATCTGGGTGGCTCCGTCCTTAAGCATCTGCCTTCAGCTCAGGTCGTGTTCACAGTGTCCTGGGATGGAGTCCCATGTCAGACTCCCTGCTCAGCGGGGAGCCTGCGTCTCCCTCTCCAGCTCCCATGTGCTTGTGTTCCCTCTCTTGCTCTCTCTTCATAAATAAATAAAATCTTAAAAAAAATCCAAAAAATCTATTTTAAGTTCTACCAATTTCAGTGAAGATATTAATTTTAATACTTTGGTTTTTTTTTTTAAGATTTTATTTATTTATTTGACAGACAGAGATCACAAGTAAGCAGAGAGGCAGGCGGGGGGCGGGGGGAAGCAGGCTCCCTGCTGAGCAGAGAACCCGATGTGGGGCTCGATCCCAGGACCCTGAGATCATGACCTGAGCTGAAAGCAGAGGCTTTAACCCACTGAGCCACCCAGGCACCCCAAATTTTAATACTTTGTTTAGTGAAGTTTAAGATTTGCAACAAAATTGAGAGGGAGGTAAAGAGATTTCTGAAATACCCCCACCCCCACACATGTCTAGCCTCCCCCATTATCAACATCCCTCACCGGAGTGGTATGTTTTATACCAAGGATGAACCTACATTGACACATCATAATCACTCAGAGTCTGTAGGTTATCTTAGAGGTACTCTTGGTGTTGTATATTGTACGGGTATGGACAAATGTAAAATGATGTACATCTATCATTATAATATGATATAGAGTATTTTCACTGCCCTAAAAGTCCTCTGAGCTCCAGCTGTTCATCTGGATTTTGGCCATTCTAATAGTATAGAGGTATTTAGTTGTTCCTTGAATTTGCATTTCCCTAGATGACATTTGAAAGGGAGCGTCTTTCATATGATTATTTGCCATCTATATATCTTCTTTGGTGAGGTGTCAATGTCTTTAGTCCATTTTTAAGTCAGGTTGTTTGTTTTCTTATTGCTGATTTTAAGAATTCTTTGTATATTTTAGATAAGTCCACTATCAGATGTGTTCTTTGCAAATATTTTCTCTCAATCTGTGGTTTGTCTTCCAATTCTATTGATATTGTCTTTCACAGGGCAGAAGTTTTTTATTTTAATGAAATCCAGCTTATCAATTATTACTTTCATGGACTGTGTCTTTGGTGTGATATCTAAAAGGACATCACCATGCCCAAGGTCATCTAGGTTTTGCCCATGTTATCCTCTGGAAGTTTTATAGTTTTGCATTTTACATTTAGGTATAAGATCCAGTTTGAGTTAATTTTTATGGAGGGTATAAGATTTATGTCTAGATTCATTAAAAAAAAAAAGAATTTATTTATTTATTTGATAGAGATCACAAGTAGGCAGAGAGGCAGGCAGAGAGAGAGAGAGGAGGAGGAAGCAGGCTCCCTGCCGAACAGAGAGCCTGATGCGGGGCTCAATCCCAGGACACTGAGATCATGACCTGAGCCATAGGCAGAGGCTTAATCCATTTAGCCACCCTGGCACCCTCTAGATTAATTTTTTGTATGTGGATGTCCAGTTGTTCCAGCACCATTTGTTAAAGGGACTGTCTTTGCTCTATTGTATTCTTTTTGCTCCTTTGTGAACGATCAGTTGACTATACTTATGGGAGTCTACTTCTGGGCTCTCTCTTTTGTTCCATTGATCTATTTGTGTGTTCTTTTGCCAGTACTGCCCTCTCTTGATTAATACAGACTTACAGTAAGTTTCGAAGTTGGGTAGTGTCAGTTCTCCAATTCTGTTCTTTAATATTGTTTTCTATTTGAGGTCTTTTGTCTCCATATAGATTTTAGAATCATTTTGTCTATGTCCATAAAATCACTTGCTGGGATTTTGATTAGAACTGCATTGAATCTATAGATCAAGGTGGAAAGAACTGATATCTTGACCATATTGAGTCTTTCTGTTCATGAACATAAAATGTCTTCATTTATTTAGTTTTTCTTTGATTTTGTTTATCCATTTTATAGTTTTTCTAAAATAGAGCTTGCACATGTCTTGTTAGATTTATGTCTAATTTTTGAGATGCCAATGTAAATAATATTGTGTTTTTAATTTCAAATTCCAATTGTTCATTGTTGACTTTTGCAAAGTATTTTTTTAAATTAATTTTAAGTTTAAATGTAAGTTTAAATTTAACTTTAAATTAATTAAAGTAAGTTTTTGATTGCAATAGAACTAAGTTAGAAATTAATAATAGAAAGAAAGTAGTTTGGAAAACTCACCAACATGTGGAAATTGAACAATGTTCCTAAGTAATCAATGGGTCAAAGAGGAAATCATAGGGGACACTAAAAAGTACTTTGAGGTGAATGAAAATGAAGATATATCAAAAATTATGGGATGCAGCTAAAGTAGTGCTTGGAGGTAAATTTATAGCTATAAAATGCCTGCTAGAAAAGAATAAAGATCTAAAATCAGTAACTTAATCTTTCACTCTAAGGCACTGGAAAAGAAAAAGAACAAACTAAACTTAAGCAGAAGAAGGGGAATAATAAGGATGAAGATCAAAATTAAAGAAGTGGAGAAATGAGAAACAATAGAGAAAATCAACAAAACTTAAAGTTGTGTTTTTTTTTTTTAAAGAGCAACAAAATTGACAAACTTTTCACTAGATTGACCAAGAACAAAAAGGGAAGAGTCAAATTATTTGTCTCAGCAATGAAGAATGGACAATATTATTGTCTTAGTCAACTGGGGCTGCTCTAACAAAATACCATACACTAGGGAGCTTATAAAAAACCATAGTTTAGAGGCTGGGAAGTCTGATCTCAGAGTGCCAGCATGGTTGGGTTCCAATGAGCTCTTTCTTCCAACTGGTAGATGGCTGACTAATTGTAGTCTCACATGGCAGAAAGAGTGAGTTCTAGCTAGCTGTCTGGCCTCTTCTTTTAAGTGCACTAATCCCATTCATGAGGGCTCTACCCCCATCATCTAATTTCCAAAGCTCCTACCTCCAAATAGTATCACCTTGGGGATTGGATTTCAACATATGAATTTGGTGGGGACTCAAACATTCAGTCTTTAACAGTAACCTTACAGAAATTAAAAAAAAAGTCAAAGGAATATTATGAACAGCTATATGCCAATAATTTAGATAGCTTAGATAAAATGTACAAATTTCTAGAAAGACACAAGCTACCAAAACAAAATTGAGAAGTAGAATGTCTGAATAGGCCTAAAATAAGTAAAGAGATTGAATTAATAGTTTAAAAAAAATACCCACAAAGAAAATGTTAGGCCCACAAGGCTTTATTGGTGAATTCTACGAAATATTCACATAAGAATTAATATCAGTTTTTCACAAACTCTTCCAAAAAATAGAAGAGGAGGGAACATGATTAATATAATTTGCTTCTTTGGGTCCCAACTCTACAATTTCAGTCCATGGTTTACAACTCATCCGTTGCATAAGTTGAGCTTACTACTTACCTCTTCAGTTTGGCCTTGGAATCCCTATGTGTGATCCCTAAGTGTGAACTGGCCCTTTGGAAAATCCTGATGACATGAAGCCCAAGATCCTAGGTCTATTCCTGTCTCTTGGCTTGGGCCTCAGAGGACCAGACCCTGTATAGCTGAGATGTTGTCTCTGTTACTTCCCTTGGCTAAAAAATGGTTTAGCCACCCATGAGACATGAAGGCTAGACACTACTCATCAGGCATCTGGCTGTATTTAAGCCAACCAACAGACATATAGACTCCCTCAGAGCACATGCCAACTGATTCTGGATCAGCTTCCAGTCAGGATCTGTCTGGTAGCACCAGTTCAAGAGAGGGTGTGTGCAAGCACACGGCTAGGTTCAGTTTTTTCCCCAGGAAAATGAACCATCTTTAAGAGACTTTTGACTCCAATAAGCAGGACAACTCGGTGGCTATGTCTGGCTTTATGGTCTATATCAGAAGCTTCTTAGGATAAATTGATTCATAGGAATGGCTTATAACAGTGTCTGGGGTATAAAAAACCCTCAGCAAATGTTAACCATTTACTGTTCACCACTTTTATGGCGCCTGACTCTTAATGGAGACTCAATAAATAATAATTTATCACTCCTGCCAACTCATGCTATCCTGTGTATACCACAGAGTTTATATGAAATCAAGACAGAAATAATCCTGTGGGCTCTTGGTAATCTGCAAGGCACAAAACAAAGGCAGTGGAAAAATTTCCTGGTAATAGCAGCATCCGTGATTTTCAAAGAAGCATGAGAAAAAAAATAGTAGACATGTATAAAAGTAATTGATCCCTACAAACGGTTATGAAATGCTTAGCAGGGTTAAACAATAACATTCCTTTAGCAAACCTATCATTAGATCTGCTATAGAATTACTAATTTTTAATGACATAAGAAAAACTTAACATGTTTTTCTTATGCCTAAATCTAATCTTTTGACTTAAAACTAAGCATAGATTTATTATATTTGATAGAATTCTAGGATGTACAATTCACACTAATTATTCCTTACATTTTCTTTCTCATTATCTTGTTAGAATTGAAGGAGAAGACTATTTCTGAACTTGAAAGCTTCTATGTAAAAAGAGTGAGGTTCCCATTGTTTTTAATGTACCCTAATTACTCCAAAAAGAGTCAGCCAGGGGCTAAGAATATTTTATAAAAATAACCCCAAATCAGTTTGTTCTCTCTTATCTCTGCCCCCTCCTGCCTGGTGAGTCCTTGGTTTCCTCTTCAGGGTTCTGGAAGTTCCTGGAGCAGGTCTCACATGAGCTGTTCCCCAGTCTGCTTTTCATCTTTTCCTCTCATGCACTGATCTGCTCTGGTGACTTCCTCCTAGACCTGCCCTGCCACTCCCGATGGCGCTGTTGCTGCCTCAGTAGTGTAAGTCCTTGTCCAAAAGCCACTGACACTAACCCAGTGTGTACCATCACCACAGAACCTGCTGCTACTAATGCCCCCTTAATGGTCCAAGGAGATCATATCAAACCACCTATAATTACCCACTTGCTTATTGCAGCCCTACTTTCCCATGATTCTGACTTGAGTCTACAGAGGTTAGGGAACACTCTGAGGGGAAATGACATGTCCTTCTCACAGATACCTCCACCCCTCAGAGCCTGGGTCCCTGCCCTTGAGCCTGATGCCTCCTCATCCTGGCCTCTCTTTCCTGGGTCCTAGCAGCCTTAGACTTGACCCAGCAGCCCACAGCCCCAGGCCAGCGCAACTGGGAACCATTCCCAGACTCCTGTTATTATTAATGAAGTCCAATTGGCAATTAATTTTTAAAATCAAGCAGATCTATTCTTTTTGAAAAAGGAAGTACCTTGCAAAGGAGGTGATGTAATTCCTATTTCCAGAAGATCCTTCCGATTCCCTCATAGAAAGCCTCTCAAAGTGCCCTCCTGGGTTGATTTTATACCAGATGTATCCCAGCATGGGTTCTGGAGTCACACCTGGGTTTGAATCCTATCTCTGCCATTTAATTAGCTGTGTGACCTGGGCAAGGTGCTTGAGTTCTGTGAAATTTGATTTGTTCATCTGTATAATGGAGATAAAAGATAACTTTTTTATGAGCCGGTAGTGAGCACTGGTATATGTAAAGTGTTTAAGAGAGAATATGACCCATATTGGACATTATAGTGTTAATACCAAGCTTCAGTGATAATGGCCCTTGGGGTCTTCAAATAACTTTGAAAGAAGACAAAGACTCTTCTGGCCTATAGTAACAAGGGAGAGTTTTTATTATTTTTGTGAGGTCAAAGGAAAGACAGAAATTGACATATCTCAAGCCTGCCTCAAAGTGTAAAATTTTGGCTTGAAATGAATATTGATTACAAGGCATCTCTTTTCCTAGTGCAAAGGATGGGAGGGGGGTATCACTAGTTGAGGTGGATCACATTAACTAACTGTTGCACCTTCTCTCTTGGAGGCACTCTTAGGGTGGCCAGATGAAGCAAAGAAAAATACAGGACACCGAGTTAAATTTACATTTCCGAGAAACAACCAATACTTTGTTAATGTAAGTATTCCTGCATGTTGCGTGGACATCTTACCACATCTTCCAGAGTGGTCACTTTTATTTCCTTCCACTTCTTCTCTGGTTCTGGTATTTTGTCAGGCCATCCTAACCCTTCTACCTTTCCTTTGGAGATCCTGGCACCATGTGGCTTTCTGCTTTGGACATTTTACCAGATATCTTGGTGGTTGTCCGTGTTGGTTGGTGGTTGACACATCCATGTCAGAAAATCAACAATAATCCTGAATTTCAGAGTTCATACATCATGGCAAGGAAAAGCAAAATCTCCTAGAACTCAACTCTGGGGTATGGGTTCTCATGAGGCTGCTCCATTTGGCTCGTGAGGAGATGCTGGCTGGAGGACTTCTGGCTGGCTCAGGTCTCGAGCATCACCATCGTCCTTAGTGCTGAAAGGCACTACAAAAGGCAGCTCAGAATAGACCAGGCTCTGTGGCTGAAGGCAGCCCAAGGAAACACTTGATAAATAGTGGTACTTATTAATATTTGTCCCCATTTCACCTGGCTCTGCCGATCACTTGGAACCATCTGTTCCAGGTCCACTGGGTGAGAAGACTTGATGGAAATGCCCATTAATCACAGCTGGGGCTTCTGGGAAGTAGGACTGATGGCAATTAGTGGACGATATTTATTTGGGAAGCTGTATTACTTTGTGATAATTATAGAACCGTGAGTAAACCATCCCCTCCCCCCTTTTCATTAATAATCAGAGCTGTAGAGACATGTAGAAATTGATGTAGATACCAGATCTCACTGATCTCTCCAGGAGGTGGATTTTCCTGGGCAGCTGGAGCCTGTTTTGGAGACTGGGCCACCTCAGCGGTGACTGTCAATCTTCATCTTTCTAGTAGGAACATGACAGTATGGATCTTCCTTAGGGCCCTTAAGTGGCCATCTGCCTTCCTTTCCTTAGTAAGAGTCTCCTGACTTAGTAGGGAAGCTAGAATTAGAAATAAAAACTCATTGACTGAAGCTTGCAAAAATCAACAATGAAACTTTAACTTTGTAGGGGTCCTTGAAATACTTCTTTGCACATTTTATCCTTTTGTGGATTCACAGTGATCACTGAAACCTCCATTTCACAGAAGAACAAAAGTGTTGGGACTTTCTTGAGGTAGTTAAACTTCTAGGATTAGAATTCGGGTCCTGACCATTAGGCCACATTCTATTTGATGGCTCTGATCTTTTGTGGTCACCTTCCTAGGAGAGGGAAGTTCATTTCACTAGCACTTGCAGAACAAATTCATGGTACCAGAAGAAGATGTCATTCCTATTTGGCCCAAAATTTCATTTAACTCATCATGGAAATTATCAAATATTATCTACCCCTCCTCAATCAGTTATTGAATAACCGGTATACCATTGTTAACCTTCAAGACAGGCTGCTTTCTTCTGTCAGTCTATATAGTTATTTCTAAACAATTTGCTTTCTCTGCTATGTACTTCAGTAAACATGTGTAGACTGAATGTATGGAAGAAGGTGTAGCTATATAGGGAATAATTACATGGGGTCTTGTAATCGATAGAGGTGTATAACCATTAGAGAGTTGGAAGGGACTGTAGAAGTCCTATGTGTAGACCAAGTAGTCTGCCAGTGATGGAATGCCATCTTTATTTGTCCCAACGTGTGACATACTGCCTCTGGAGGAAAGTGTTTAGTGATTGGAAACACGTGCCTCAAAAGGGCATCTGCCCCTGGCTGGGCCTTCCTTTGCTCCACCAATCCTTACTGCATACTTGGGCACCTGTGCAAATGTGTGCCCACATGCACACACATGTGCGCATGTGTGTGTACACATATCCCAGCAGCTGTCTCCTTGAGGTGAGGAATAACTCCAGGTTCTACATCTCTCCCTCTTTCCTCTTGGCTTTGCTCTTGGCCTCCTTCTGGGATCTTCCTCTTTGTCTAGCTTCCATTGGTTTGGTGATGTATTTGCATGGTCTTTTGGGATTTTGTATTCATTCTCTCCCAAAGCACTACTGCCCACTTAGTGGCTCCCTCGGCTTCACATATCCTAACTCCCAGATAAGAGAAGGGCATAGCCTCACCCTCAGACCAGGATTTGTGGGTAAAGACCATTGGTTTGAGGTGTTACTCAGAGCTCGTCCTGCCCCAACAGGGGACCTGGGATGGGAGTAGTGTACCCTCTCTTTATCAGATGGCATCCATCTGTGGGAAAGCTTCCCTCTTGTGCAACTGAATCTGTCTCCTGGAAACTTTCACCAATTAGTCCATCTTCCTCTACCTCCTCCTCCTTCTCTGCATCATTTAATAGAAATAGCTAATATTTATAGAAAAATTCCAGGAGTCATTAGCTCTGTTAAGCCTTTCACACTGCTTATCTTATCTATCTATTAATAAAGATTTTATTTATTTATTTGACAGAGAGAGAAACAGCAAGAGAGGGAACACAAGCAGGGGAGTGGGAGAGGGAGAAGCCAGCTTCCCGCCAAGCAGGGAGCCCCAGGTGGGGCTCAATCCCAGGACCCTGGGATCATGACCTGAGCCGAAGGCAGATGCTTAACAACTGAGGCTCCAAGGCGCCCCACTGCTCATCTTTTTTAACTCTCACAACTACCCCGTGAGGCAGGTAGTACTAACTCCATCGTAAGATGAAAGAGGTAAGGCTTAGAGAAGTTAAGTAACCTGCCAAAGGTCACCCAGAAAGAATGGCAGAGCTGGGCTCGGATTCAAATTCAGTCTGATTCCAAAGCCTAAGCTACTAGCCTTGTTGCTAAACTGTTTGGCAATCAGTTAATTCTATATTCTACAATCTGTTCCTGCTTTCAGGAGTTTGAAGACAGCATGCCCCCTCTTCCCTGGCCTAAATACCAATCATAATCCTTTTTTCTTTTTTCCAGAGTGGTCACTTTTATTTCCTTCCACTTCTTCTCTGGTTCTGGCTACCTGATCAGTCCTGTTCCTCACATGTTAGCTTGGTATTGGTTATGCTACCATTACAGAATTAGATGAAGTGTTAGAGGTAAAAGTGTTAGAGGTAAATGAGAAAATAACAACATACAGCTCTTAAAAAAAAGAATTTTTTACATATACTGTATCTTATTTGAATTTCACAATAGCCTTGAGAGATAGTCTTCATATTTTCATGTATTGTGATAATAGATAAGAAATTAAGTGATTTATCCAAGGTTATACATGTGATAAATGAAAGATTTGGAACTTTAGAACTAGACCTTCCTAGGCGGACTTCATCTTTTCCCCACTTAGGTGCACCCATACAAGATGTTGTGGTCTTCATGGATATTGATGTATTAGCCCCCTGGGGCTTTGGCTGCATGAGTTCCTGTATCAGAGCTCCCTGGAAAGTCTATGAGACAACTTTGAGAGTCAGGTTCCTTCTTTCAGAAATGTTGCAAAGGTATTGCCATCTATTCATAAAGATACAAGATTTTCTTTAATTGAACTATAATTAACATAATATGAGTTTCAGGTACAACATATTGATTTGGCAATTCTATACTTTACTCAATTCTCACCACAATCAATATCATTACCATTTGTTCTATACAATGTTATTATAATATTATTGACTATATTCCCTATGTTGTACTTTTCACCTCTGTGATAAAAATGCTTTTATAACTGGTTGTCTGTACCTCTTAATCTCCTTTATCTATTTTTCTTATACCCCTCTCACATCCCTCTAGAAACCGCCAGTTTGTTCTCTGTATTTAAGAGTCATTATTCACTGTAGCCAAGATGTAGAATCAACCCAAGTGTCCATCAATTGATGAGTGGATAAAGAAGATGAGTATAAATATAGTGGAATATTACTCAGCCATAAAAAATGAGATCTTGCCATTTGAAACAACATGGGTGGACCTAGAGGGTATTATGCTAAGTGAAATAAGTCAGAGAAAGACAAATGCCACAAGATTTCGTTTAAATGTGACATCTCAGAAACAAAACAAATTAACAAATAAGACAAAACAGACTCTTAAAAAAAAAAAAGATTTATTGAGACAGAGAGAGAGAGAGTGGGCATGAGCCAGGGAAGGAGCAGAGGGAGAGGAACAAGCCGACTCTACAACGCAGAGCTCAATTTCATGGCCCTGAGATCATGACCAGAGCTGAAATCAAGAGTCAGATGCCTGATAAACTGAGCCACTTAGGCACCCCAAGACAAAACAGACTCTTACATAAAGATGTAAGTTTTTGAAAGAATGTTTGTATCTTTTCAGAAAGGCTTAATTTTGGTGGGAAAAAAAAAAAAAAGACAAGAGACCAAAAGAAACCATCACTAACATCTTGGTGGACCAAAACTTGCAGCCATGTGGGCTCCTGGTCAAGCACTTTCTTAAGTACGTAGTGTGCAGCAAGCCTTCAGTAAGTAGTCATGGGAGCAACTGAGCTTCCACAGCTTTACAAGGGTGAGAGAGAGCAGACTAACCTACTTTCTCCATGTAAGGAGCAATCAGCTTAGGAGGCTGAGGTCACTTTTCAATATTTAAGAATATTGAGTGTTTGATGACATCACTGAGGCTAGAGCTCAAATATAGTTATCTGAGCCAGCCCTGGTTTTGGTCACCACCTTATATCCCCGGGGAGAATGCCTTAGAAAGGTCCTTTCAGAGGGCTGGTAAACAGGTGCCATGGTGACTAGGTTCCAAGGTAACTTGACACAACTGGGCTGGTGGCAGTGTGGGTGGCTGTAGTCAGCGTGCTTCACCACTGCTTCCAGGAACACGGCTACCTTGCTGTTCCCCGGGGAAAGGAGCGGGGCATGGCCAGCAGCTGACGGGTTTCTGATGGAAATGAAACGGTTCTAGTAAAGGTTCCTGTAAACTCACCACTGAATGACATTGTAGGCCCATCTACTAAGCATTGGGAGCGCTCTTTTTGATTAAGCCCTCTATCTTTAACACCTCTGTGCTGCTGTAGTCACTGTGCAGTTAAACTAAGGAGGCTTGCTTTGGCTATCAGGTGAGTTTTCACACCTCTGCCTCCACCACGTTGCTGGGAAACAGTAGCACCATGTTTCCCCCCCTGAATGGCAACATAAATGCAGATTGTCCTATTCCAGCTGCTTAACGATAGCATGTATATGATGACAAGAATACTAATGCTTTGCAGCTATAATCATTACCATGTTGCATCCACACACCAAGCCTGGGAAGTACTTATTGTTCCCATTTTCCAGGTGAAGATGAGCATGGAGTCTCAGAAACTGTAAATGTCTTCTTTAAAACCATGTAGCTTGTAGTGAAGAGGCTGGGACTCCAAACGAGGTGTCTTCAACCTCCAAGCTCTCTGTACTTGCTGCTCCTCTATATCACAACACAAGCCCCTGCGTGTTTTTCCAGCCTTTTCTCTTGCTAGTCCTCCCGAGCCATCCCCATCTGCCCCGTGACATTCCTGTTGAACTGTTTGCTGTTCTCCAAACACCATTCTGCTTCTCAGTTTGCTGCTTTTTGTTTCATTCAGGAATCTCCCTTAGTTCTTTGCCTCCCTGGACCCAGGTGAAGCATTACCTCCTCTGCGAGATTTTCTTAGAGCCTCTCTTCTTTATTAGAAAAGACCTTTCGGTCTTGTGAAAAGCAGTTATCTATTTTCCTGTCTGACACTCTCTACTATGGTGTGAGCAGATTAAAGGCAGGGCCCGGTGCTCTTTGCTTCCGTTTTTGCAGGACCTACGTCAGTGTCCAGAAGCAAGCAGAAACCTAATGAATGCCTTTTGAAATGAAAGGTCCACATGTACTTCTAATGGTTAAACATAATTCAATTTCATTTGATTTATGAATGTGTCATTCCTTTCTGAGGACTGACACATCCTTGCAGAGAATGAGCCGTTTGGCCTCTCCATGTGGTGAGGCATTCATGTGAGGGATTGAACAACATTCCAATAGATCACGGAGGCACATTTTAATTGTCAGAATGAGAGTCCTCCTCTTCAATGGCCAAGATTCTTGGTATTAATTGTTACTTCCCACTCTTTAGTCTTTGATTGATAGCTCCTATTAGCATGTTTTTCTGTAAAATTTGTCTTAACAATTACTGTGTACAGGGTCCCATTTACAGCCCTTATTACTTGGAGAAATTTGAAAAATGACTTGTTTTTGGTTCAAGAATGCTGGACATGTGCAGTTTTCTGATCTCTTTATAACAACGCTAAAGACAATTTATTTTCTCAGGAACAACAATTTCTCTGTCATTGTGAATCCCACACTTTGTCCTTCTCATTGAAGATAATGGTCGGAGATGACACTACTTTTCCTAAATGACAATAAAAGAATTATGGGCAAGTTGCCACTGGGTTACTGCACTTTGTTTTGGCTGGAGTTTTCTGATTTCTCTTCCTTCATCTATAGTTAGAAACTTTTCCTTTGTTTTCAGTGAAGGGAGTATCTTTTAGACAACTACCTGCTAAGAATTAGACTTAAATCACGAAGCGAGTATTAGCGTCAGTATTTGTGGTAGACATCACGAGGTCTTCCTCTTCGTCCTTGCCAAGAGAACCCCAAATGAATTCCCAGCAATCGTATATCCAGCCTCAACAGAACACTTAACGATGAGTTTAACTGTATCATGGCTTTCTGGCTCTCCTTTGCTTGATAATTCCTTTCTCTGCCTTTCTGGAAGTTAGGGGTAGAACTTTGAGCGTCGGTGAGCCTAAGGGAAGGTTCTCTAACTTGGCTACCTCTATTCCCCTTGCTTCTTGCGTTAGAGCATTGAGATGACAAGGCTAAGGTAAAAGAGCCATGGAAGGAAAGACAGCAATTGCTAGAAACTTGAGGACATATTTGAACTGCTAAACCAGCCATAGACTCCTACCTCTTGGTTTGTTAAGTAAACCAGAAATGTCCTTAAAGTTTGAGCCGCTGTCCGTTAGATTTGTTATCACTGTAGTCCTTTGTTGACAGGGATGGATCTAGTACAGGGAAGGTGGTCTGTCTACCACTCTAGCAGTCAGGACTCTATCCAGTGCCCAGACCCGTCTATGCCCAGATTATGAGCTACCCCTCAGAAATAATATTTTTTTTCCCCTCTGGTAATGTATGAGCTACCCATTTATTCATAAGTTCAGCTTGCATTAATTTGCATTTAATTTGTGTTCTTTTCTCTGCCGTCTAAGTTCTTCTCGGCATTTGTCTTAATATTTCCAGGCAACAGCAGGTAGTAGGTGAACCGAATCCTATCGTGGCAATTATAAAGAATACTTTGCTTTACTGTTTTGATTGTATGACTGTCTCTTCGGTCTAGACCAGAGCTATCCAGCAGAAATATAATGAGAGCTTCAGACGTAATTTCAAATCTTCTAAAAGGAAAAAGTACATGCCTGTTATAACATTAACAATAATATCTTATGCCATGCAGTGGTTAGAGTGAAATGTTATTCTCCCAGAACAATAAAGTGTGTTTAATGGAAAAGAAAATTTGGCATTGCTTAGAGTTAGAAAATTTAAATGAATTAAAATTAATTTATCGAACTGGCCATATTTCAAGTGCTCAGTTGCCTTATGTGACTACTCTCTTGGATAGCTCAGGCCAATGCTCTAAAGCCCTTGTGGGAAGGAACTGTGTTCTCTGCAGGTCTCCCCTTAGTTATTGCTTCTTCCTGGAACCCTTCCCATATCCCCCAGTCCTGGCTTAAGGACCCCTTTACAGGCTCCTATAGTCCCCTGGGCTGACTTGTCCAGTGGTATGTGAACACTCTATATTGCAATTGCTTGTTTACTTGTCCATAGGTTCCTTACAGGTGAGGACTGCTTCTAGTTCACTGTCATACGTCCTGTGCTTAGTAAAGGACCAGGCATATTGTAGCATTTGTTAAATATGTACTGCTTTCTTTCATGAATTGTAAAACTCACCAAAATTGTTGTTTTGGGAGCATTTATCAGAACAAGAGTTCCTTGAGGGTAGGAATCATGACTCGTCCATCTCTGTACCCTCTTCACTTAACATAGGCTCAGGCACTTCATAAATGTTTGTTGAATGACTGTGGACCCCCAGACAACCCCAGGCTTTGCAGCCATTGTGCCCTTAGAGCTGGGATGGCTGGTGTTACAGGCAGCCTCAGCTTGTCCCTCACTCTTTGAAACTTAGAGTCACCTTCTGAAGGCCTGTGTCAGATTCTCTGAGCTGGAGTCTGCCCTCCTCCCTCAGTCCGGCTGGTGCTGGGCCTGTCTTGGGCTTCACAGGCTCCCTCTGCCTTCCTCAATAACTGGCTGGATGACTAGAGGCAATGGCCCCACTGGCCTTCTGAGCCCAGCCTCCCTCTGGAATGCTTCATCTTGGATAATGCTTTACTTTGATTTTTACATGGTTGTGGTCTCCTGGTGTAGACTGTTTTCAGTCTACGACCCTGCTTGCCTAGTCTTGGGATTTCCTCTTCTGCCTACCAGACTAGATTTCCTCTTGAGCTGACCTCAGTTTAGTTGTTTGGGTTGTACAACGACAGGGGACACCTCTAGGGGGCAGCATCCACTTGCAATCACCCTAGATTTGAAGAGTTATTTTGACAACATTCCAACAAATGGCAATTAATTGTTTTGAGCAAGGGGAGCCTTTTCCTGTTTTGCACAAAGCCCCCAAATCCACTAGTATCTGAGCGGTGTGTGCCTGCAAATCTAGCAGGAGAGTCTAGTTGTAGTTTCTTGCTCCTCTCCTCTTACCCTTAACCTTCTAGTTAGTCTTAATGGGCCAGGTATAGAGAAACCATGCTAAATAAGAAAACCTCATGCTTATACCTAAACCACATTTCCTATAACTATGTCCTGTTGCCAGCATCAGGGGGTGTAATCACATGGACGACCGCTAAGCCTTGCCTCATTCCTTGATCTTTGCTCTCATTCTCTTGTTATCTGTAATTGGTCTGTAGAAAACACCCATACTATATCTCGCGTCTGCTTAAGGTTCTTGGATGGCACTCCAGTTTCTTTATGGGCACCAATGGAACATGGCCCTGGAGATTGGAGCCACGGTCTTGGAGCCTTGGAGGAATATTCTATGCAGGATTTTTTTTTTTTTAATTTAAAGAGAAAGCCATTTCAGACCATTGAAATGAAAGGACAAAGAAACAAAAAGGAACAATTTAGTGGTTCCAAGAGAAGGAAAGTGCTAAAATGCTTGTGATACTAATTTTCCTTTTAGTCCTAATTGTCTGGACTGGTGGAATCATATTTAACTGTGAGTGATTTATACAGCTGTGAGCATCTCCATGTGTGAGTTCATCGGGAGGAGGGCAACCGTTCTGATTATGGACTTTATCATGCCACATTTTGGAGCCACATTTGGGAAGGAGAATCTATAACCATAGCCCTACAGGGCTAAATTCCATCACCTCAGGCCAGTAGGTCCTGAGGAAGAGCATGTAACAACAAGCAGCATTCCCTCAGTTCTGTCTTGTTTCAGAGCCGACCCCCTCAGAGTCTCCTTGTCCTCCAATTTTCCTGAAAATATATTCCTGCTTAGGAGAGCAGGACCAGTCATTCTCTTGTTTGTTTCTTCTAAGGTTGGACTATGCCTTGGAATATTCCAGATTATTTCTTGGTGGGGAGCCAACTTGATAGCGAGGGTAAGAGGTCCCCACCCACCGCCTACCGAAGTGCTCACTGACCTGGCACAGTAAAGATTTGCTCAACTTTCTTTCCAGAAACGGTGTGACAGATATGCCTGAGATTAAGAGGAAACTTTTTCATTCTGAGACATCACTGGGGATACTTAATGGAACTGGATTGGGAGAAAATGGAGTTGTGGAATTGATCCTGCGTTTTCAAGTAATTATGTAGCTTTGGGAAACATCCTTTTTGGATACTGCTCTTCTTACATTAAAAGTGCAAGATTTGAAAGAGGGGAAGTTTCTAGAACTCTCTGATTTTGGGTGCCATATAACTTGGCAGGCATTTCCAATGCAAGTACTGCACCCCCAAAAGCAAGAATACCAAATGTCTGGCACTGTGCTGCCACACTGCCCATAAACAATCCCACTAGTCTTTCCTATTGAGCCCGAGTGTGGTTTCAGAATCCTTCTCAACACAATGTCCCAGGGGGCCCTTACCAATTATGAAGCTGGGAGGTTCAAGATGGAATCCTCTTGAGGTCCCAGCCAGAGAGTTCAAGGGTTCTACATCTCTCATGGCACTGAGTTTCCATTTTCCTAGCAGCTCCTAACGCGATGTGGTTGTTCATCATGACAGGTACCTTAACAGACTCACTAGGATGAACTCCCATTCCCAACTTGTGGCCTACATGGAAGAAAGGGTGTCTAAATGTGAAGACAAATGAAATGAAATAAGCAGCAGCACTAAAGACAGAGGCTGTATCAATATTAAGGAATGACATTTGATTTGTGTTATATTAAGTAGGACAGATAGAGAATTAAAAAAAAAAGATTCCACATCTAGTTTGGCAAAGCATCCTCACATCTCAGAATGGGGGAAAAGTCCCTTTGGCTAATCCCTTTCATTAATAATGTGTTAGCAATTCTGTGTTACTGATTTGAAAACTGAAGTCTTGTTCTTTCCTTGGTGTAAACTGTTGGACATTATAGCCCATAGTCCATGTTCCCCAGAGACGAGAACCATGTGTTCAAGCTTTTACATTCTATAGACTTTTATGTTAGTCCCTTGAGTCTTATTTAGATCCAATATTGTATAGTTGGGCCAGAATTTACTTTATGCTATTAGTTTTCACTAGTGGTTCTCAGACTTTATGGGTAATAGGACATCCTAGGGAGCCTACCAAAAAAAATGAAATTTCTTAGGCCCTGTCTCCAGAGAGTCTGACTTAATAGATATGAGGTAGTACTCAGAAATATGATTTGTTATCAAGTCCCGGAGAGTCCTTAGATCACAATCTGTAAAATAGTTATCAATGTATAGTGAAGTAGTTCTTTCCTGAACTTAAAACCGAACATTGATGGCTTCCATTTTTCACATAAGTGAACCTCATGGTGCCATAATTTAATTCTGTGGTATTCAGTTTTTATCATATCTTAAAGAATAAATTGAAGAAGCTACATAGAGGATAGCAGTGATTTTTGAGTCTGAAAACCCCCTAATGACAAAATATTCATATATCCATGGATAATATTGAACTTCTGGCATCTACTGCTGGGAAACATACACAATCATGAGAAAATACTGTTCGCTAATTAATAACACCTTAAAGATATTTATAGTTCATCAATAGCATCTATGCAAAATCGAAAGTATTGGTATATATGTGTGTGAAAAATGCCATTTATTTAATCTATGCACAGTGGACTGGGAAACCCTAGGGAGGAATTCCATCAGCCAAACCATGTCTTTCCCATCCTGCCCTAATGGTGGAAATTGGAATCACTGGGAATAGGGAAGGGTCTGGGAACACTTGAGTTTGAATTCCACAAAAGACACATAGCTGAATTAAGACAAGGCACAGAATGAGAGTGGGCTCCTGCAAAGTTACCAGCGTCTGACATTATTTTTCTTCATTAAAAAGATTCTCGGTACTCAAGGAATCGTACAGAACAAACAACAGCCCCATCCCCTTCCATTTGGAGAGGAACACAAGGAGCATCACCCATAATTAGTGTGTTTTTGTTCTTAATGTTCCCAAGTCAAGTCTACAGATGGAGCCAAGGTTATTACATCCACTTGGAACATTCTTCTTTGCCCCTCGTCAGGAGCTAGCAGGATGTTGTGTTTCTCTCTTCTTCTGCAACTATTCTAAAATTTGACACTGCAAACCCTCAGGCTCGAGCTTTAATTTGAATATCTATGGTATAAAATTACCAGTGTTCACATCCCCTAGCATTTTCCTGACAAATTAATTGCCAATACAATTTTCAGCAGCGGGTGCGTGTGGAGGGTGGTGGGCTTGCGCGTTCAGTTTACGGGAGGTAATTACGGGTGCCCTTGGCCAGGAAAGAGCAGAGATGATATTAAGGGAGCCAATGTTTTGGGTAAGCAGCACCTGCTCCTTTGCCTGCTTCACAGGCCCATGGATCTGGGAAACACATGTAATTCAGAGGATTTAGGGTGTCACACCTTTAGTACATGGAATTGAATCTCTTAAACGCGGTGTGATCGTGACTGCCAGGGGCTCTCTGAGGTCACACCAGGTGTCACCATTACCTGGTTCTTGGATCTTTGTTCCATTTTTTTTTTCAACATTTCCGGCCTTCAGAACAGCAGGATCAAGAAGACAAACAGCAGAAGGCCTAAAGCATAGGGTAAAGAGGTTACAAAGAGGGTCTTTGTTTCGGCTGGGTCTTGAATTTCCCGGCACCTTTGTTTACGTATCTGGAAGTAACTGGTCTCCTCTGGAGGAAGTGGGAAAACATTGTGCTGGGATGAAGCAACTGACCTTTTCAGAAATAGACTCTGCTCCTTCAAAGTCTTCCCTGAAAAACCATTTCCCTGAAATATACATCTTCAGACAAGAAGACTAAGTCCCCCCCTTTTTTTAGATTTTATTTATTTACTTATTTATTTGTTGGAGAGAGAGAGATAACAAATAGGCAGAGAGGTGGGGCAGGGGCAGAGAGAGAAGCAGGCTCCCTGTGGAGCAAGGAGCCCGATGTGGGACTCGACCCCAAGACCGTGGGATCATGACCCGAGCCGAAGGCAGCGGCCTAACCGACTGAGCCACCCAGGCGTCCCCTAAGTCCCCTTTTTGGTCTGTCTCTCTCCACCCTTGTAATTCTTTAGTGTCAGAGGTGTAAGGTTTTGCAGGTGAGGTAAACACAACACCAGGCAAGGTAGGCGCAAGGCAAGATTTATTAAAGGCACTCTCCGGGGAAGTTTCAGGGCTCAGGAGAAGGGAAGCCAGGAAAGTCGCAGTGGGAGGAGGTCGGCACTCTCGGGCGAGGTTCCGCGACTCGGAAAGGGGGAGTCGAGGAAGTCGTTCTAGGTTGGAGTCGGCCGGGGTCTTTTATCGGGCCAAGGCAAGGCATGGGTTCATATCCATACATGGTAAGGTATTTGGTGATCAGAGAGTATGGGGTGGGGGGGTCCTGATACTCCTGTTTCCTGCATAGGTATTGGGTTACCTATGGAGATGTGACCTGGGCATACATCCTTTTGGCGGGAGAGTCAAGGATTAAGGAAGGGGGGGACAGGAAGATGTCGGCCCCAGTGGTCATTTCTATTGTTCCTCCTGCATTCCCAGAGCCGTTGACCCAACAAGAGGCATTTGCTGCTGGCCTTGTTTTCATTTTTGTTATGTTTCACTGTCATAGCAACAACGACAAACACAAGCAAACAAATAAAATCCAGCAAACATCCCAAGCTGGGGTGAGGAAGGGGCAGAGGTGGTCAAGACCAGAAGAGATATCAACCCTTAAACATCCTCCTGAAATATGTTCAAGTGTTTGAAACATTAGCGTTTTATAGATTTCTTTGCATCTCCAAGATAGTTTTGGAAATAAAAGGTTATAACCTTGTGTGACAACAAAAACAACCAAGTGACAAAAAAACCCCAGAGAAACAAGTACATTGATTCCATTATGCCTTGTTCTCTGTTTTTCTCTCTGACGCCAGTTGCTTTTAAAAATATTGAAGATCCAAGGAGGATGAGATGATATTTCTGGCATTCTAGTTCCTAGAATCATGGAATCAGAGAGGAAGGAATGAGGCTGCTTGTCGGCCAAGGTTAGTGGACAAGAGTTTCACCTGTGTTCTTGATGAATTTGGATCTCATCACCCAGCCATCTTGACTACTGGGCTTCTGCCATGTTTCCTGGGAGACGAGTCCACTCTCTCAGAACTCTTAACCGGGGTAATCGTAGTTTGGTAATCCCAGAGTTGGGCAGGACCATCTATTTTTCAAGGCCCACAGATGGTCCGGGGACTTATCAAAGATGGTCAGGCAAGTTAGCAATTGAGCTAGGGCTGGAACTTGACGTGATTGTCTTTAAAGCAGCAATAAACAAACATTAAGGGGCCATAACCAGTTACTTTACATGGAAATGGCTTTGAATTCTTAATTTGAAAATTAGCTTTACTCTAAAAGATTTACAGATGATGATGCTTTTGATACAAATACCATGAGGCTGACAGTGAGGTCGAGCTGGGGAAGGAGGAGAGACAATGGATGTTTATTGAGCACCTTCTAGGAAAGGCACTTACAATTCATGATTGCATGTAATTTTCATGTGTCTCTAATGAAGGAGATTTTATTTATATTTTGTAAAAGGAGATATTATTTCTATTCTGTAAATGAGAAAAGCAAGGCTCTAGAGGTAGAGCATTTTGCCCAAGATCTTTCAGCTGTCCCTATAAGATTCGAACCCACCAATACATGCTCCAAAGTCTGTCTATAATCTAACTTTGTGTCAGCCTACTTTTATTACTCTTTCCTAGCACCAGGCAAACCACAAAGAAGGGTCAAGATAATCAGCCTTATCATTTAACATGAACATTTACAGTGCATCTGCCAAGTACTGGGCTTTGTGCTGGGTAGGGGGAAAATACAAAGAGGCATGGAATCTTTGTGTAACTGAGAAAGGCTCTAGAGATATGTGGCTTTCCACTGGAATTGCAGGAAATACAAACATTGTCCCATGGCTTACAAGGTCCTATATTCTTGCTAGTCGCAGTGGGCTTCAAGGAACCGTAGTTATCAGCCTCATCTGGTAGTTTATGAGAAACAGGACCCAGACTAGCCCATTGAATCAGACTCTGCATTTTAACAACATCCCCAGGCGATTTGTATTCACATTCAAGTTTGAGAAGCTAGCCTACAACCTCTTTGTTATTACCCAGCCACATAAACACGATTTTTGTCCATAAACACGATTACCTGGCTCCTACCTCAGGACCTTTGCACTTGCTGTTCCCTTCCTCTGACTGCTCTGTCCCCCAATTTCTTTCATGGCTCTGTTTTGTCATTCAGATTTTGGCTCAAGCAATATTTCCTTAGAAAGTCCAAGAGTGCTGACTCTGAGAGTACTGCATTATATTTTCTCATAGTATTTATTATTCTCTGAAATTAAATATTACTTGTTTCCATGCTTATTATCAGTTTCCTCTCACTAGAATGTTAAACTCCATGGATGCAGGAATGCTTTGCCTGTCTGGTTCACTGTTTTATTTCCAGCACCTGGAACACTGCCTGGGTCCAGCTTGGTGTTTAATAAGTGTTTTATGAATTAATAAATGAATGAACCACAGAAGGTATTTCATGGCTTTTGCAATTTCAACATGTTGATATTAAAAGCTAAGGTTATTTGCAGACATTTATCTAACCAAACTACCAATCTATATGACCACAACATTTTTTTGTGTGTTTGCTATTTTGAGATAAAGTTCTTTGGAGCTTCAGTTCATGGATCAAGGAGAGGAAAGCTGTGTAGGGGAAAAAAAAGAGTTCATCTTAAACTTTTGCCAATTTATTATAAATCGATTTCAGTAGGGTAGCATTTGGGGAATTTTGACTTATCTGCATGGGTGAGTTTTCCTCTTAATACTCTTTCAGCAATTCCCTTGAGAAATTCAGATGTTTACTTTTGGCACATGCAAAAATGTGATTGGAAATCTCTTTTTATTTATAGGCACCTACAAGGAAGTGGTTTATTTCTTGGTTAAGAACACCACTTTAGAGAGACTTCGCGCATACTTTATGAGCTAACTCTGCAAAAATACACTGCAGATATTCCTGGAACGAACGGAAAGGTAACTGCTCTGAATTCTGATGAGACAGCCTGGGAAAAGCTTGCTCATCTATGATCTACCAGAGGCCCATAAAAAACACAATGAGAAAGAAAAATTGTTTGATACTTAATATATGCCAGGTGAATTAGAAAACAAGATCCCATTTTAATTCTCGTAATACCCCTACAAGGCAATAATACCCATTTTACAGAGTGAGACATGATGATGAAGACATTAAGACTTAATATCATCCTGCTGGTAAGTGGCAGGGCTGGAATTCAAATCCATGTTCTTGCCTCCATAGTATTGTCCGTTCTTAGTGAAACTTCATTCTCTATCATCCTCTGTCCATGGTAGGGTGAGTCTACTTCTGCAGGGACCAATGACATTATAAAGGAGTTATGAGGAAAACAGGGTCCCACGGGGACAGAGGATGTCGTAGCTCTGAGGCGGGGAAATCCAGAGATGAAGATTTTGTGTACCTCAGAGAGCTGTGTGGCATTTTTAGTTAGTGGATCCAACCAGAATATAATTTGTTGAGAATTCAAGAGATCAGTCCTTGTAATTTCACATACACATGTGTATTTATTTTATTAACCAGACTGTGACCATCATTGTCAAGTGGAGGATCTAATTCAGACTAAACATTCATGACTTGTTTTGTCCACAGAGGAGAGAAGAATTTCGAAGACAATGTGATATTCAGATGACTGAATCTTTCTTTCTAGTTACCTGAAGGCACTGAGAGGAGAGGTTGCTTGGACAGTACCCTCTCCCCATTAGATTCTACTCCTAAACCCTAGACCTCTTAAAGAGATGTTCTGGAAACATGATTTCCCGAGGGCTCATTTTAAATCTTTTCCCCTGGAAATGAAATACCCTATGTCTATCCCAGTACTTATGCAAAGGACCAAGGCAAGATTTTTCAGGTGAACCCAACAAGTTTTGCCTGGGTTCCCAGGAGTTTCCTTTTCTGTGCCAAGAGGCCATTGTGCAAAATGAGTCCTGAATTTCATTGCTAAGTGCTTTGAAATTTCCTGACAGAGTTTGGGTAATTCCCAGTAGATGGCGATCATCAGCAACTTTCTGAAAAAGCCATGCCTTGAGCTGATTACAAAAGTACTGCAAAAAGATTTTGAGATTATAGCCTTTTGGAAGACTGGAGTTTTGTAAAAGATACATTTTTGCTCCTTTCCTGATTCACTGTCCATTCTTTCAGAAATAAGAATTCGAAGGAAGGAAGGTTGCTTTCCCTTAGTTTATAAAGTTACTTTCTTTAGTTTATGGAAGTTTGGTAACTTTAGTACCCAGCTCGGAGGGAAAAAAAAAAAGAACTGTCAGAGAATGATTCTTCTCCATCTAGCCCCCATTTTGTTATTTTTCCCCCACTTAGAGGATCCGAATATATCCCTCCCCCTCTCTGAACACATTGTTCCCCAGAGGTTTTTATTTGGATGTCAGTTGCTTAGAACTCAAACTTACCTTCTTCTTGAAACAGGGGTTTTTAGAAATGGTGGTAAGGCCCTCATTAATGCGTTCTCGGCTCCTGCTGTGCTTGAAGAGTCTCCACACTATTTCAATAAAGTGTAGGCATTGTGTATACCATTGTTTCTATGGAAAATGAATTCTGAACTCCTCTTCTCTCCATGGAGCTGCAGGGGCTGAAACAGTTTTCCTGGCACCTATAACTTGCCAATTTATTATCCTGTGTAATAGATGGAGAGCTCATGAGCCTTTATGCTCTGTTATCCTTAAATGGGCAGTTACTGTCCCGGCACAGACCTGAGCTTCCTCCCTGTGCAGGGCTTTGGGAATCCACTGTTCTCAAAACAGAAAATGCTTTCCCTTAAAATCACGTCTCCAGTTGTGTTTATACCTTCTTTCAATAGTTGAGTAATCCCATCTTTGGCAGAGAGAGCCCCACAATAAATTACAGAATTTTAATCACAATGTTTACACATTATAAAGGATAACTGGGAAAAATTGAAGTACAAAAGGACTGAAAATGCAGTTCAGGGAAATAGCAGAACCAGAGGAAAACTTTGATGGTAGGTAATTCACCAAATCTTCTTTTAGAAACTGTGGGTCATTTTATCACCAGCTGATGGGACACACCATTCATTCTCTATTCAGGCCCTGTTTAGTCTAAGCAGTGATGAGGTCCTTAGGTTGGGTCTTGGGTGTCTCCTAAGACCTTAGAGTACAGCGGATAAGTCTGATCTTAGTACAATGTATAGCCTTAGCTCTTTGCTAGGTCTCAACAGGGTAGAAATATTAAATTTAAGTGTTATGCACATAAGAGACAATAAGGCTTTTTTTTAAAAAAGATTTTTATTTATTTATTTGACAGACAGAGACCACAAGTAGACAGACAGAGAGAGAGGAGGAAGCAGGCTCCCTGCTGAGCAGAGAGCCCGATGTGAGGCTTGATCCCAGGACCCTGAGACCACGACCTGAGCCGCAGGCAGAGGCTTTAACCCACTGAGCCACTCAGGTGCCCGACAATAAGGCTTTTTAATAAGCTATTGCCAGATATATACAAGAGTCATTTTGCTGAGTAGTCATTTTCCCCTTTTCCTTCTCTTATTTTCAGCGTTTCCTCCCAGAGAGTGCTGTTTAGATCTCTCATTTATTTATACATTTGATAAATATTTACCAGGCTTCTCCTACATGCCAAGTCCTCATCTAGATAACAGGTCAACAAACTATTGTTCATGGGTGGAATCCAGCCCACCACTTATTTTTGTTAATAAAGTTTTAATAGAACACAGCCATGCTCACACATTTACATATCACCTATGGCTGCTTTCATGCTACAGTGACGGGGGCTGAGTAGTTGCAGCAGAAACTGTTTGACTTGCAAAGCCCTTTATAGAAAGACTTTTTGTCTGTAATGAAGATACAGTGGTCTATGATCCTAATGAATTAACAGTTTGGGAGGAGATATGATGCTAGAGTGCAAGAGACCATAAATAAGTTAAAAAATATATATACATATATGTTTGTGTGTATATATGTATATATGTATATGTATATATGTATGTGTATATATAGGT
>PISX010012956.1:0-2500 GCA_004024625.1 Mellivora capensis
CCAGGTGGGGGGGGGGGGCGGCTCGCAACGCGGCTCAGTGGTGGGGCGGGGGGAGCATGCATGGGCCACGGCAGGGGCGAGGACCTGGAGGGTTCTGAGACCCGCCTGGCCTCAGAGTGGCGTGGCTGTGGGGGGACGGGGGGGACTGGGGACGGGGGAGAGTTCCGCCAGCGCTCGGCGAGCCCTGCGGCCGGTGCGCCGCCCCTCACCTTGCAGTCCGTTCCCGTTGGCGCTGGTGCAGGAGGGAGGAGGAGAAGCTTGGGGCCGGACCACGGGCGCGAAGGCGCTCTTTTGTTTCACTGCAGAGATGACATTGGCAGGTGAGAATGAGAAAATGCTGTGTGTGCCGCTACAGTTTGGAGGGAGGGTGACCGAAGAGGCTGCCATGGTGGGGCTGGACGGCACTACTGCAACAAAGCACACACGGTCAGCACGCGCGGCGCCGGCTCGGCAGCAGCACACAGAGAGGGCTCTCGGGGCCGCGCCTGGAGCGGCGGCCCCGACAACACAAGCACGACACGCTTCTGGCTTGGCCGCTCTCTGGCTAACAGGCAAACGCTCGTGGGGGACTTTCCTTTCCGACCGGCAGCCCCGTCTGGTGCGGGTTTCCGCCGTGACCCGGCGGGGCCCGCCGCAGGCCGGCCTGCCGTCGCCACGCGGACCCCCGGCCTCCGGAGCCACCTGCCGTCGCCACGCGGACCCCCGGCCTCCGGAGCCTCCCTCCCTTTGGCCCAGCAGCCCGCACCACGGAGCAGCCAAGCAGTGCACACACTTGAGTGGGGAGTGAACATGGATCTATGTGATGACGCGTGACGAAAACAGACACTTACTGCCGTAGGGAGAGTTAGCGGAGGAGCCATTAAGGAATCCAGGCGAGCCCGGGACCCCTAGATTGGCCATGGCGCCAGTTCCATATCCATTCATGCTAGTGCTGACTGTGTTGTAATTGGACTGCTGGGGAGTACTGCTGGGGACGTAGCCTCGCGGGGACACGCTGCTTGTATTGCGACTGTAGCCGACTGTTAAAACCCCCCCCGGCCAAAAATAATGTTATTATCAGGGAGACAGACACTGGGGGGGGGGGGGTGCTTCCCCGCAAACCTCTGTCACATATGCAACATTTTCAATCGACCTTCCGCCGCGCGCCAGCCCCGGCGCGTCCAGCCAGCTCGGGTCACCTCGCCGCGCTGGCTCCGCTTGGGCACAGCCCCGAGCCCCGTCCTGCCCGCGCGCTTCCGTCCGACCCGCAGCTGCCCGCGGGCGTCTCTTTGGAAGCATTCCTGACAGCTCGGGGTCAGGGGCTCCCCCCATGCTAGCTGAACTCCGGGCCTCTGCAGACCTTCAAATGCCAGGGCTGACAGGGAGAGCTTGTTTGTGGCCGTAAGTCCCCAAGAAGGACTGTTCTGGGGTCTCCGTCTGCACGGTGACCATTTCCCCGAGCACGGGGCGGGCCGGGGAGCGGGGGCATCAGACCCACCGCAGAGTGCGCGTGACCCGGAGCTGTGGCGGAGGCCTTCTCTGAGTCCGTTCGGATTTGAGAGAGGAGGCCTAAGACCTGCTCAGAACTGGCTCACACGACAGGGTCCTGCGACCCCTGGACAACAGGGTCCTGTGACCCCCAGATGCCAGGTCACCGTGTACTGGGAGAAAGTGCACCAGTGCGGGGGGAGGGACACTGGGAGCTCCTCTCCATTTACTCCTTCCAAGTCCCACCCCTGGGACGTATCCGAGAAGGGGCCTGTCCACTTACTACCCCACGGCTGTCCTGTGGCTCCTCCCACCTTTCAAGGAAACTTCTAGCAAAAACCAGAATACTGAGCGGCAGCCACACGCCGTAGCAACAAACGAGTTCTGGGTTCTCTGGGCGCTCCCCGCCCTGCGCTCGCCAGGCACGGCTGCCGGGAGGACCTCCCCAGGCAGAGCCAAGGAGCGCGGAGCGCCGCCTGCTTCCCCGCTGGACCCAGGACACAGGCAGCTGCTGCTAAGTCTCAACTGTCCCTGGGAGCGTGTCCAGGGAAGGGGGTTCGCCCGGCACGGCGGCCTACCTTGGTCGTTGGCTTGTGATGTCTCCGACACGTTGACGGCTAGCTGGCTGCTGAAGGAGTTCACGCCCATCATGCCCGTGTGCGCAGGGGTGTTGCCCAGGGTGGGGATCTGGTTGTGGTTGCGGGGCACGCTGTACAACGCCTCGGCAATGTCGGCTGCTCGCTTCAGGATGATCTCCTGGGGCGGGAGAGGAAGCGCTTGGTCTGCCTCCAGCTCCCACGTCACCCTGGGGAGCACAGGCCCCCTCCACCCTGTCCCACGGGGCCAAATGACGGGGCGGTGTTCCCCCACCCCTTGGTCCAGACGGCGACAAACTGATTTTGTAGTGGGAAGAGCCTCCCTTGGGAAGACGGTGTGACGGTGCTTCTGAGCGGGGACACCTGGCCCGTTCTGCACCCACAGCCCATGGGCCCCCGAGGGGTGCACAGAAGCGGGGAACGCACCCAGAGTCACA
>PISX010012956.1:7500-27500 GCA_004024625.1 Mellivora capensis
AAAATTATAAGCCTGACTTATCTTTAATGTTATACATCAAAATGAAATTCCTGTGATACGTGGCATGTGCACAAACAACACGGGCAGCTTTTGTCTTTGTTGAATTTAAATGAAAAGTCCCCCTAGATATTAATATGTGGACTTCATTTGTTAGCTTGCTAAGTCAGGGACTTATAACAAAAGCTTTGTAAACAAAAGATTAAACTGAATCGAGCTTTAGAAAATGAAAGGAAAACAAGAGTCAAGTAATCACAGATCAGTCTGGGGCTGCTTAGATTGAAATCAGCGCGGGCTACTGGAGTGGAAAATGTTTAATTGAACTATTTCATTACGCGGAAGTTTATGTCCCCCTTGCAGAATCCAAAATATTTGTATCAGAAAAGCCTGTCTTTTCCTCCTCCAAATAGATGGAGATGAGACGTGAGACCAGCGACCACAGCGGGCCCCCTTCCCTCACCCTTCGCCTGCCTCGGACAGGCCAGGGCGTGGGCCGGGGTCGGCTCCCCACACCTGCTGCCGGCCTTGCCGTGGGGGCGGGGCCCAGGGCACCTGGGAGCCCCCCTTCCCAGAGCACCTGGTGCCCCCAAACCGGAACCGGCCCGGTGGCGGACCCGAGCAGGGCGCCACTTGCTCTTTTACTAACCTTGGGTAACCTTTCGGGATCACCCGGATGTCTCGGGATCACTTTCTGCAACCTCTGAAAGCCGTAATCTATGGTTGGTTCATTAAGGGCTGTAACAGGACACAGAAATGTAGGTCAGGTTAATTACTTTTATGTCATCCACTAGTCGTTTATTGCACGCTTACAAATAAATGTGCGACTCTCCTTTCCCGACGCGCTCGGAGGCCAGCACCCCCCCGCCCCCCCAACGCTCGCTCCGTCTTAAGGAATGGATTTCCCCCCTCTCTTTTGCACGTAAAAGCAATGATTATTTCTAATCTATAATTAGACGGGAAGAAAGTCAAAGGGTTACTCGATCTATTGCAAGAACGGCCGTGCAGGCAGAAAGTTCCAAGTCTTGGGGCCATATATAGCAATCACCGCTGTCATGATCACAGTCTACATCACGCGGTGCTTTCCATCCTGGCCAGGGATTTATGGGAAACTGGCAATTATGACATATGTCCGGCTATTGCTAGGTTCAGATTTATCCCTGTGGTCCTTTTCTGTCTAGCATATTGCCTGAGCACAAACCAGGCAGGAGGAGCACTTATTCTTGCAAAGCTTTAATAATCTGTGAATGGCTGACTACAAACTGATGTAGAGCGCTATCATTCCACCAGCCTCACGGAATTGCCGGCCACAAATAGTAATTAATCTTTTTATCCCTCAAATTGTAATTTTGACTATGAACTGTGCGCGGCCATAAATCAGCGGCCCGCGCGCTGTATACAGTGCATGAATCACGGCCGGGACTCCGTCCGACCGCACACTCTGTGTTTAACAAGCTTTATAAGGAGCCATTGGGCTTTATTATGGCTCTGCCTGACTCCAACAAAAACTGAGCCCGGAGGCCCGGAGACGTGAGTTAAGATGAAAATACTTATTAGAGTACATTACTTCTTGATGTAGATATCGTTTTCCGCGGAGTAACGCCACGGAGCGTGGCACGACATAAATCAGGGGGTTTTCGGAGACTAATAGGACCTGCTGCCATCTATTCATTACGCAGCCCCCAATTTGGGCCATCGCTCATTAGTCAGCACGTAACTTGATGATTAACAGCACAGACTCAGTGGGTCTGCGAGCGTGCGGGGAGCACAAAGGCGCCGGCTGCGAGGACCGAGGTTAGAGGCGCTCCCTGGAAGCGCTCTCCAAAATAACATCACCGCTTCTCCACGAGCGCCCATGCCAACCCCCGTGGCGGGTCCCGGGCACGGCAGGGCCGGAAGCCTCGCGCGCACACGCTGGAGAACACGCCCGTGAGCTGAGGGCCACAATGCAATCTGACATTCCATCATACATCCCGGAGACAAAGGTCCGCACAGGAATGTGAAGTAAGACATTTTCTTGTTAATAAAGCATTGATCCGACGTATTGATTTTACATGACATGGCTTTGGCTGCGATTCTGCCCTCCTTTTTCTTTGCAAATAGTAAAGCTCTTCAGAACGCCTCGGCGTGTGTGACACGGCAAAATTCCTAACTCTCTGTGATGTAAATTCTATATGTGTAAAACCACTTCATAATCAAACCATTAATCATCAGAAGCTGTCAGCGTTGACTTGGGGGACAATTTGTCATGTCTCTGCCTGGGCCAGGACAAGGGTGTCCTAGCAAGAGTGCAGCACAGGCCGCGGGGCCGATGGGCCTCACCCAGTGACTTGGCCCAAAAAGGATTAGATAAAGTATTACATTTCTTGATGAGGGAACAAAAAGGGTGGCCCACTGTGCATTTCTAACGTGTCAGGGTTTCTCCTCTCTCCCAGCTAATCACCGTGACTGTTTGACTTAATGAATCGGCCTGATGAAAGGTGATCAGAAGAGATAGATGGGCGGCCACTATTGATTTCATGCAAATGGCCCTGACAGGTGATGGGCACTTTAATGCAAGCTTTCAGAAGCTTTATGACTTGTAATAACCATACACTCTCATTCTGGGAGAGACATTTTCCAGTGTTTCAGTTGAATTGATAATTCTCCTTCTAGGACCGAGATGATTCTAAAGCGGTATAAATACGAGGCTACCTTTCACCTCTCGCCGTGGCTCCAAGACACTCCCATCCCGCGCGCTGCCAAGAGCAAGCTGGGCGCGCCACCGGGCGCTCTTGGAAGAGGCCGTGCCGCTGCGCCCCCTGCGGGTCCCCACGACCCCTCACCCCCCCCCGAGGCCGGGCCCCACAAAGGGCTGGGGCGGGGTGGGCACCGCGGGGGCAGCCTGAAATCCCACCCGGGCTGCGGGGCTCGGCTCCCCGACACCCAAGGAATTTAACATGGGAAGAATTAGAAAAAATGGCCCTGGTCTTCCGACTCCAGGAGGAGTGGCCCACGCTCGCGGTTCGTGGAGGCTTCCGAGAGCCCGTGGTGGGTTCAGAACAGCCGCCCTCCGCGGGGCCTTCCAAGGGCCACGCCGCCCCGGAACCCGGCACGTGGCACCTGGCAGGCCCGGGAGCCGCGCGGACGTCCCCGGCAAATGCCGCGCGTGGAGGAGAAAGCGCAGGGCCCCGCGCGCGCCCCGCAGCCGCCGGCACGCCGAGTGGACAGGCGAGGGCCCAGCCGAGCCAGGGCAAGGCTCCGGCACGTCCAGTCACAAGGCACCGAGCCAGGCCAATCAATACCACTTTCCTGTTTCAGAACTGGGTAATTATGAGGGGGAGAGATTGCCTGACCTTTCACCTGCACTGCATTACTTTGCTGATATTAAGATAAATTGCCTGATTTTGGGTAAACATATGCTGCAATTCTAACTGTCAGCACCGGTTTGCTCAGGAATAATTTGTATTGATCTCCCGGCTTCTTCCCAATTTTGCTTACTGACCTCGTGGATAATTAGAGAAGGAGCCCTGGGTGAGCTCAAGTCGGGGATGAGGAAGAAATATGAAGAAGAATAAAGCAAATTTGTTTTATGTTAATATTTGTGGGTCCTCCTGCTGCCCTCACATCTGTCAGCATCAGGAGAGCCGTAAATTAATGTACTTGGTTCCTGAGCAATTTATTCTGAGGGATAATGTAGCAGCTTGCTTACTGTCTGAACATGTGTCACTGGGTTAAATTAATTTAAACTCTGCCTTAAACACAACAAAAACAAATGTTATTTTCTGCTGAAGGGGAAAAAACCAAGACATTCCTCAAAACGTGTTCTAAGCTTCCAACTTACCGCGCGGGCGTCTGCGCATCTGCGTCGGGGACGGTGAGTTTCGTAATAAGCCGCCTGCCCCCCCCCGAAGTAATTAGTGCCCATTATTTGTTCCGAATTCAAATCTCGCTACGATGGGCCACTGCGTATAAAAGAGATGGATGTATGCGCAAAATTATATCATTTAAGATATGTCAGATTATAAGGCTGTTGTATCAAAAGTCATAAAACAAATCTCCCTTGTGAAATATCTCTTTATTAACCGTGCCATAAGATATTAACATTCCTCATTTAGTGGAGGGCCTTTTATCTGTTTCAAATACATTATTCGTCCTTTTAGAGATAAACTGTATTAATATCCATTTGAGTAGGCTACCGCGGCCTAATGCATAGTAATTTTTGTTGGAGAGCTTTTATTTTAGAATAAGAAAATTACACAGCAATAAAACCTGAATGAATCAGAAGCTAGAATAGCCGGGAATCACATTCCATGCCAAATGGGGCAAGCAATCAGGCAGCCTGTAGAAGCCAGATATCCGGCTCTCGTTTGCAGGCCAGCATCGGCGCGGGCCATACACCCAGAGCCTGACACGGCCACAGACAGCCCGGGACTCCTCCACGCGGCCCCAGCCTACAGCGCGGGGGGTACATATTTAAATATGTCTGAGTGGACCAGAGTTAATCTCGTTACTTTACATGCATTAAAGTCCTAACAGAAGCCGCATTCTAAATATTTAAGTCATGCCCGCGTACTGGGGGATTAATCATAGCGCAATTGGTAAAACGTCAACGGTCTGTGATGTCAGTCTAGGTCGGGACTGCCAGGGCGCACGTGGCGGCAGAGTGCGGCAGCGGCCCGGGCAGCACCTGCGGCCGTCATGACTCCAACCGACTGGCCCGCCGCGATCAGAACCGCGCCGACCGGCCCAAGTCGGCTTTTCTTGCCTGGGACAGACACGGTCCGGTGTTTGTTGTGATGGCTTCATGCAGCCATCCAGCCCTGCCCTGAGGCCTGTGTTCATCTCTAATCCCCCCAAAATGTGTATGATCATCTCGTTAGGCTCAAACAACATGTCCCTGAGGGTATAATCCTGCTCATCTAAGCAAGGGGACATGCCCAGGGCCTCGGAGCTGATCACACGCCAGCAAAACCGCAGCCTGGAGAACATGGATATTTGGGGCCAGTGGTGTTTTCCTACAAAGAGCAGCTCCAGGAAAGAGACCGTCTTAAGTCCAGTCTGTTACCTGACATTTATTAAGCAGCTACTATGTGCAGTGGGGCCGGGGAGGGGGGGGGCTCAGCTGTGGGAAAGCTGCCCCCGAGGGCTCCAGGGAGTGGCAGCCGTGAGCAAAGGCCACCCCTTGGTGGCGGTGGCTGTGGTGGCGGTGTGGTGGGCTGCCTGCCCAGGGCACGGGGTCCTGTCCCTGCCCCCTCGGCTGGCGGCACCCTGCCTGCTCCCAGGGACTGGGCTGCAGCAGGAGGGAGGGAGGGATTGGTGTCACAGAGCTCCCCTGTGGTGGCCACCTCCTACCCAGCCCTGCCGGGGAGACCGGGGAACCGGCCCAGCATGCGCCCCAGAAGAAGAGCTCTTCCAGCCACGCTCCTGGTTTTAAAAGCAGCGGGCCTTACATGCTCCGGGGGCGGGGTACTCGTAGGTGGGAAACGCGCCGTCTTCCGTGCCGCCTCCCTATGGTTTAAGCGGAAGCCCGGCCAGCTCAGAAAGGTAGAGCGAGTTTTAGGTTTAGCACAAACATTCCTGCTGCCCGAAAAACCTGCCCATGACAATAAAAACAGGAAGACATTCATTTGCTTCATTCCAGCTGCTGGTTGGAGCTATTAAATGAGTTCCAGTTTCATTTCAATAATGACCATCTTCCTGTAACTTCCCAATCATGCATTTGTCATCGTGCAGTCATTTTCCCGCTACAAACAGATCCTCATAATGAGGCAGTTTTTCACATTAGCAGCATAACTACATAATAAGAACATCTGCAGTTCCTTTTCCGAGGGACGAGAGCGCGCTTCGATGAAGGCAACGGGGACTGTTAAGTAAGATCTAGTGTATTTCACTACCAGGATGCCCAGACCCTGCCCCGACAGACTGCAAGCCTTCAGTGTGCCTGAATGAACACAGGTTGTAATGTGTAAAAATTAAATAAAGTAAAATTAAATTGCTCAATACAAAGACATCCCTCTAGAGGGTGTTAGTGATTTCAGTGACAAAGTGCTATTTGCTGACAAGTAGTTTACACATTAACCAGCTGAATCCAAGGGGGGAAAATGCCAATAGCAATTATGTCACCTGGAGGTTATTAAATGTCCCACTGATAAGTAACTAGGTGAACTTGACCAGGTGATAAACACTGCTGTGAGGAAATGGTCGCACAGTGAAGAATGTTTCTGTCCTGCTGCTTCTCCAGATAGCTTTTCTTTCAAAAATGACTGTATAAAAAGTTGCATTAAAAATGTGTGGCCGCTGAGGACAAAACTGGGTACTTAGCTCCCCCCAGTACCTTGCGCCTCCCGGCCCCCGCCCCCACGCCGCCATCACTCCACCTCCAAAACGTCACGGCAGGCCTGCAAAGGCCTGTTTTCTCTCCCTTTTTTAGGCGTTAAAATGACGCTAAGTTCTCCACTTCATCATCAACTGTCTCCTCCAAGCGCATTTCATCTATAAGAAATTCAGATGCTCGGGAAATTAAAATTTCAAAGATCTGCTGCAAAAAAAAATCAATGGGGCGAGATCAATGCTCATAGAAATTTCATGAACTTTGAACTGATCCGGGAAGGTGATGAGAGGGGCCCGGAGTTCCAGGCGGCGGCGGGCTCGGAGCAGAGAGCGGCCGCCGCTGCGGCAGAGAGGAGGGCCACCGTGCGGGTGGGTTTTCGCTTTCATATTTTGTCTGACAAAAAAATTAATTTTTAGTCTATTTCAGTAACAAGCAAAAATAGAAAAAAAAATCTGCCTTCCCAACGCGACGTGTAATACCCCCACTTCTTAAGAACACCTAATGCTTCGCACGTTAACGCGCCTACGAAATGAAATCGGTTCCCTTTGCAGCCGATTGCAGGTGCAAATTAATATTGTAAAATGAAGATCAATACACGGACAGGGCCAGATCAATACCGGCTAAATTATTGCTGCATTTTCCTCCTCATTCAAGATGAGTTGTGTTTTCCTCTCAAAGTCAATACTTTGCAGCTTTTCTCATTAATTTCTCAATAAATTTGGCAATGAATTTCAATCACAGAACTCGGCAGGGTGAGCCAGGCATTGTGGCGTGCCTGGGAAACACAAAGGCCACGGAAAGCCGTGCCTCGCTCACCGGGGGGTGCTGGCCCCAAGCGCCACCCACCCCCGACCCCAGCCGGGCCGCCAGGGTGGGAGCAAACGGGAAGAGTCCAGGTCACCCGTCGTGGGCGCCAAGCAGCTAACCCCGGGGCGCCCTCCCCGGTGTGACTTGGCTTTCCCGGAGTCCCCGCCACTGGCAGGGGCAGCTCCGACCTGCCCGGGGTCAGCCTCCGGCTCGCGCAGCCGCTACCCCAGCAGCCCCTCCGACCGGCCAGCTGAAGGGTACTTCCTGGAAACGAGACTTCTAAGGATGGGAAAAGTGCCACACTTGACTTCTACTTGAAAGTCAGGCGCCTCCTCATTGGAGCGGGGAACATGTTCCGGTTCACGCCGACAGCCCAAGCCGGCCGGTGCACAGGGACCCGCTTCCATTCACCGGTGCCTGGCAGCGGTCAGCGGCATTGTGATGTGACACCAAACGCAGAAAAGGGGACAGCTCCTCTTCCTTGTTCCCAAAATAACACCCGGGCTGACAACTTCTGGACTGCGTTCAAACCATGCTGTTTACATCCCTCAGAGAATGCGCAGGCTCCCAGCTTTTGTAGTCGTGTGGGAAGGGCACCTACCCAGCCCAGCCCGCGGCCGAGGAAACCCTGGTTCCATGGCCTATAGGCGGCTCTCACTCCTCGGGTGGCTTTCTGTCCCTGGGGACAGGGAGCCGGGTCCCCACAGTGGCGGCTCCGGGTGGGGAAGGGGTGCTGTCCTGTGAGCCCCTCCTCCCCCCAGGGAGGAATGTTCTGATGCCCATGAGCGCCCTGTGCGTGCAAGACCAGCGGTGAAAGTCAGCCTCCTGCACGCGCGGGCTCGCCACAACCCGTCCTCCTGTCCTTAAGAAAGAAAAATCCAGTGTCCTGGTGCTGCTAACCCTCTTAGAGAGGCTTTTTCCAGGAAAAGGTCTTAAAACCCTAAGAGGCAACGTAACACTCTGTGGAGAACCGTCCCGGCAATGGATTTGCACACTTTAAAGCAGCGTAAAGCGTCCGTGCAGATGGAAGCTGAAGAATGAGCGGCCGCGGGATACCCCCTCCCGGGCTGGAGGGGCGCCCGCTGCCGAGGGACCCCGCCCTGCGCTTCCGGCCACCCCGAGGGTCCACGCGCCCGCCCACCCGCTGGGGGCCGTCCTCCTCCCGTGTCCCCGCGCCTGCCCCATTCCACACGAGTGCACGGAGCCGCTCAGAGACATAAGTGAGGCCTGTGGGACTTCCTGAAGAGAGAGCCCAGCGTGCAGCGGATCACAACACTTTGGACTCCGAGAAGCCACAGTGAATGGAACGCTCCACCCGTCCACTCAAACACTTGTCCCGAGCGCGTCGCAGCAGCATCACCCATGACGCCCCAGCATCGGCGACCTGAGGTCTCTCCGAGCAGAGGAACAGTACTGAGTCACGCAAACGGACGACGCCCCGAAGGGACCCCGCACGTGGCCTCCCACACAGGACGCGGAGGGAAAGACGCGGTCCCCATGGGATGCCAGGAGCAGGCGACATGCCAAGAGGGAGGTAGAAGGGGTGCCTGGGAGCCACGGGTGCAGGGGGAGGGCGGGAGGAGCCCGGAGCGAGGGCTGAGGCGCGCGTGGTTCCTTGCGCTGTGATTAAAGCGTTGAACCAACAAGTGTCACACACTCGTGAACGCGCCACAACCCGCACACCGGACGGTGTACGGGACTCTGAACCACAGCTGAATAAACATCTGGATTTTAAACGAAGCGGGCGTTGCTGATCGCGGTTAGAACACACGCTCCGGCTACCCCCACGGAGGGAAGCTGCTCCCACGCGCCGAGTGCGCCGGCCCAACGCGGGCTTCGGCACCTGCGAGAAGGAGGGAGCCCCACGGCGCGGGGCGGCGCGGGGCGGCGCGGAGGGCCGGCCCCCCACTCAGAGCGGCACGTGGCTTCCCAGCACGACCACCTCTCCGGTCTCCACGCAGACTCTCCACCTCCTGGTGCTCCAGGACTGGAATGTTCTAAGGCAAAGCCTTTAAAGACCTCACCAAGGGGAATGTAAATCCTGGACTCCCCCAGCCACGGTCCACAAATGCGGGATTCTGGGTCTGTGCTCACGCAGGACAGCCCTGTGTCCGCACAAGAGGCCCCGCTGTACTGGGATCAGAAGCGCTCTGTGGCCTCACAGGGACTCCCTGCCACCCCGGCCCTGGCCGCTCAGCTTGGCGCTGCCCCACACTTGGTCCAGCTGAGCTCACACTGGGCCCGTGCTCCTCCCTCTGCCCGGAAAACCCCACCCCTGCTCCCTGCGCAGGGGGCCCGCCCGGCCCCTTCCCCACAGCGTCTCTGCTGGAGGTCTCGCGCCTGAAAGACCCACCGTGCCTCCGCTGTCCCTTTTCTCATAGCCCTCAGCCCCTCGCGGGAGTTCACTCCTCGTCTCCATCCTGTTTCGTTCCCATGAGCCTCGGAGTCCCCTGCATCATCCACGTGGCTCCATTTGCCCAGAGCCGCCTGGAGCAGGCGTCAGGCTGCCGGGAAGAAGGCGCAGCTCCTTCCTGTGGTGAGGGTCCCCCTGCCCAGGGCCGCCGCCCCGTCACCTCGAAGACCAGCTGCTTCCCTCCTCCTCTCCAGCGCCTGCCGTGCCAGAGCAAGTACCTGCCGCAGGCAGGCGCCAGGGCCCCCCGGGTGTCGAGCGCAAAGCCCAGATCGCGCTGACGGGAAGCTTCAACGTCACATCCCAGACACCACGTTCACCTTCCACGCCATTCCCATCGGGGCATCTTCCGAGGACAGAGGACAGGAGTGATGCAAGGGGCTGCAGTGAAGAGCAGGGGTGCATGGGGACGGGTGGGCGCAGGGCTCGGGCACAACAGGTGTTCACCCCCACGGCGCCCGAACAAAGCCCACGTGACCTGGGGCACGGAAGTGGAGGCTGTGACGACAGACTGTCGGCGGGAGCTCCCCACGGGCAGGGGGCCCACCTCGCGCACGTGTCCCTTGCCTTCGTGGTGTTTAAACAAGTCACCCCTGAATTAACCTCCGTTGTAACTGGTGACAAGCACACGCGGCCCATTTACAGGCTTTAGCTTGGGGATACCCAGCGGCCCGATGCCAGGCACGCGGCGAAGCATTCGTCTGTGCCACCCCCGTCGCGAAGGTCCTGCTCCCACAGAAGTGCTGGAGTGGCCCCCTTGGCCTAGAGGCTTGTCCGCCAGCCCAGCACCACGGCACCTGGAAGCTCACGTGGGAGGTTTCCAGACTGGGGACGTGTCACTTAGGAAAAGCACAAGCTGGTCTCCAACGCCAGCGCTGGAGTGATTTCTGCAGTAAAGCCTCTGGCTGCCACCAGCGCCGGGCACCCAGATTCACAAGAATGGGGAGGACAGTTGCACGTTACAGGCCACCAACCCCTGCCCCCACCGGCCACTGTCCATGGGGCTGTGACAGGGAGGGCCAAGGGGCATCCAGCCAAGGGCCTCCTCCTGGGAGAATAAGGGATGACAAGATGGAGAAGGAATCCAGCAGAATCCCCCCATCCAACTGCCTCGGTGCCCTGACCTGGGTCCTTGAAGGTCCTAGATGCTCTCAGGGGGACAAGGCCCAGCCCCTGGGGCCCGCGTGGTCAGGCAGTCGGACCTCTGTGTGTGTGGATGTCGGGAAGGCCCACCTCATGAGGACAGGGAGGGGGGCCATCCGCCTAGAGAAGAGTCACAGACCCACCACCAGGCTGGCCCTGAAAGGAACTTTCTCCAAAGATCTACAGCAACGCCCACCACGGTCTGCAGTGGCCGGCTGTCTCCATGGCAGTTTCTGTAAAATTTAACACGGTCCATAGTGAGTCTTCCTTGAGCATACGCGCTGTCACACACGCCCTCCGGCCTCTTGTGGAGCCGGAGTTATTCCATAGGCTCAGCAAGAGCCTCTGCAAACTTCTGTTCCGGCGGGGAGGGCAGAGCAAATGCCCCGCGCCACTAACAGCGTTCCGTTTTGTTGTTTTTATGGAAAAACCATTCTACAAAAGGAATTACTCGGTTCGCGTTTTCTACCATGAATTAAAAAGGCCCAACGGATGTAGATGTAGACAATCATTTTTTAGAAGTACCTTGTCTCGGGCTGAGCTTCCGGGACCCGAGTCTCTCCTCGGAACGAGCGTGTACGGACAGGTCCGCAGACCTTCCCCCAGCTGAAGCCGAGGCAGGCCCTGAGCCGCGGCAGCCTCCCCGTCCCCGCGCCCGGCGTGCCCTGCCCACCCCCGCCCTGTGCCTGATGTCCAGCCGCTCCGGCCAGGTGGGGGGAGCCCGTGGCTCCCTGAATGTGGCGAGCCAGAAAGAAAATACAACTAAACAGTAGCGTGTGTTCTGCTGCGTCCTGGGTCACCGCGTGACCGAGTCCTCCTCTTGTGCGTGAAAAGGTCGGCCCCGCTCCGCGTCGGCTCCCGGCTGACCCGTCTGTTCCGACGCCGCCCTTTGTCTTCACCGTTGAACGCGTGGGTTTTCGCCAGCGTGGCTTGTGTGATCTTATTTTACCTCCTATCTCTGCTTTATTCTGCACTCGGGGGGGCCGTGGTCACTTTGTTGTGCTTCTACGTGGTAGTCCCCGCCCTGGTGCCCTTCCGAGCTGTTTCTAGAAGTGTGGCCGGCTTCCCTGCTGTCCAGACTCCAACGAAACCGCTGCTCGAGGTTCCATCGGTCCCGTGAGTCCCCTCCCCTGGGCCCCAGGGCGGGCGGGGGGGAGGGGGCCAGGCCTGCCGCCTCCGCCCCTCTACAACTCGACAATCACTGAGTGAAACCCGGATGACCCTTTTGTCCTTTGGGGAAGATAAATGGCCGTCTCCTCTCTCCGACATTTTGTCGGGTTTGGTGCTAGAGAGTCAATACCTTCACCTTGACACGGAAACTTTGTGATTTATCAGTCGGCTTCTCCTCCCGGGTTAGCGCGGCCCCGGAAAGTGCAGCCAATCCGGGCGCCAGAAGCCGACTTTGGTCACAGCCACTCGGAAAACCACCACAGCCCTTCCGATGACAGACAAATGTGTCTTGTTAGCAACTGCCCAAAAGCGCTTGACTTGTACTAATAACAAAAAGGCCATGCTGGTCACCGTGGGTCCAAAGACGGAGCACCCTGTCACCAGCCTGGTTGGGAAATTAGCAAATAATGTTCTTTTCCTTGATAAATGGGTGACAGCTCCCTCTCACCAATCATTTTTAACATTTTGATGCATGCCTATGATCCCACTGGAGAAGCAGAAAAGTTTACTGGCCCTCAATTTTCAGATGATGAATGGAAGTCTCTAAGTGTGCGATTTCTGTATGAGGTATAGTTCATTTTAAGCAATTCTAGTAAATGGGTGTCACTGATTAGGACAAATAGTCTACTTGTGCAATAGCACAAGCGGTGTGTCTCATTCTCCGGGCCTCCTTCGAGACAGGAGAGAAGGGGACAGCCCTGACCCCGGGAGCCCTCCCAGCGCCACTCCCGCGGAGGGCGCGCGGCCCAGTGTGCACACTCCCCTTGCTGACCCGGCGTGCTGGGCACACGAGCCGCCAGCAACCCCGGGTCATGCTGAATGGTGCCAAGGACACTGGGGGGCACTTCCCTTCCCCTGTGGCCCCGAGAGCCGTCAAACAACCCCGGTGCGCACCCTGTCCCAGGCAACGGGCAACAGTCTGCTGTCTCCCTCCAGCAGGCGAACGAACGACGGATGCCACGGTGGGCTGGGTGAGGTCGGGTGAGGCGGCTGTCCCTGCTCTCCAGCTCTGGGCACGCCATGAGCTGCACACACAGCCCCACCTGCCGCTCCTCACAGAAAGCCAAAGGCCATCCTACCAGGGCCCCCGCCGCCCATGGATCCCCTCCGACCGCCGAGGAGGACCCGTGACACCCACCTGGGGCGTTCATGGAGGGGGACAGACGGGAACCAGCCAAGACGCACAGGACCCCACCGGCCAGGGCAGGCCGCTCGACGGGCCAGAAGCCTCCCCAAACCCCAGGGCCCGTAATTCCAGTATTTGTCTCTCCAGCAGACCCACATAGGTGGTCAAAAATCTGTAACTCCGGTAATCAGGGGCTCCCGTGGAAGAGAAAGCAGGAGCACTTAGGCAGGCACCGTAAAAATAGTACAATCTGTGTGGCGCGACTCGAACCCGCTCGGGCTGCGGGTACAGGGAGTCTGTGCGCCGAGCGCCGGCCTGGGGGACGGCCAGGGGGTGCTGGCTGCGGTCGGGGCGTGACTGACTGTGTAGCGTGTCACCGAGCCGTTGACAGAACCACCTCTGAATGCACACAAAAGATCTTTAGAACACTTCAGAGACATGAGTGCCTTTCAAGGGGGTGCCGGGAGGCAGGGTGAGCGGGGGAAGCCCGCCAGAGGCGACCGGAGGCCCTCGGCGAGGAGACACTCCCCCTCCCTCCCCGCCAGCGCCAGGACAGCCCCTGAGGACAGCACCGTCCCCACTTCGACACATCGCCCGCTTAAGGTACCATCTGACTTAAAAAAGAAAGCACACACACAGAAACACTGTATCGGAAAGAACACAGACTTGTTAGCCGCTACTGGCTGAGTAATGATGTCCCAAGCCGGAAACTGAACGCACATCTTCATGCAGAAAACCATCGCTTCCCCGTCCCCGTCAAGGAAACGCGGGGCAGACACACGGAGTCGAGCCCCGGCTGCACACGCCAACTGCCGATGCTTGGTTAGGAGGGGTCTGGCCGTTGGCAGGCAACATGTTGATTCCCAGTACTCTGTGAGCATTTCTTGAAATGAGCAGAAGAGACCTCTCAGGTGAGGCCAGCCAAGCGTTCAGGCGCAGGAGGGCAGCTGTGAGCGCCCCCCGCCCCGGCTGCACCCCGGGATCCTGTGGAATGATGCTGGAAGGCGAGCCACCGCCAACCAGCCCCAGCTCTTCTGTGGGACAGGAGAGCCTTCTGCCGCGTGGGCACTGGGAGAGAACAGTGACACCCACACTGGTACGGGGACGCCTCCCACCTGGAAACGTGTCCGTTGACGTGTTCTCGTTCTCACAGAATTCCAATCAGAAGCACAGTTTCCAATTTGTCTTAATCGAGCAACACGGCGATGCCTATATTCTAATTAAAAAATAATTTCTTTCATTGCTCTTAACAGTTTGATGTGTTTCTCCTGGTGAAGTCGTACACGTGAACCCGTCCGGTTTACCCTGTACCATGAGTTTCTCAGGCAGGACGACTGGCCAGGGCTATTTTAATTACGATCAAACAAGCAAATGATACACTCTTAGACAAATATTAAAACAAGCACTGCACTCAGTTATTAATTTGCACTATTCACTTTTAAATGCAGCAAATATCTCATTAATTTAATTTTAGGTGCCCACCCGCTTCTATCGCATTTTACAGTCTAAAAGGCAATTTACTATTAACCGGCAATTACATACAGAGTGATTGTTAATTCTGCTCCTAAGTGCTAGCCGCTTGAAAATTGTTCTCTCTCTCTAATTTTTGACCTTCTTACAACAGGGGTGAGGCACACTGGGAATACAAAGGGCTAGTATGGAAGAGCCGGACATGTCGCTTGTGACTCACTCTTTTAATTCACCGTGCTAATCAACTGAACTGCCACCGCCTCCCGAGGTAATTGTGCCTTTATAGTAGCTGAAAGCAGCAGGCAGAAGGGTCTGGATGGATTGGCTTGGCCGACCTCCCCTTCCCAGGGCGGGGACAGCAGAGAGCGCCTGCACCCACTCTGGGTTGACTAATCGGGTCTGGTTCTGAAAAATCTGGTGTTTCTCAGATCACTGTAAACAGATCATTTAGGCCTTTTGCCTCTGGCGGGGCGGGCGGGGCCCCTCCTCTGCGCACAGGTCCATTATCCCAGGCCCCGCCGCCTCTGCTTGCCCGGGAAGGCTCCCTGCAAGGGTGTCCCGGCAGCCTCCGGGGCTGATGGGAGCCAGATGCCCAGGGGACAGCGCCCTCCCTGAAGGGCTGCCTGCGCGGGGTCCTGACGTCCAGAAGGGCTGGCTCAGTTTTCAGTGGGGGCAGTGCAATTCCCCGTGATTGCTTCATTGTCCCCGTCAATTTCAGGGCAATGCAAATCAGACAGAAGCTTCCAGGTCAGACAGGTTATGACCCCACCTTTCCTCTGCTCCCTGAGAGTGTATGGGCCCCATATCCCTTACACAGCGTTTGAAATGTATATTCCCGTTAATGATTGGGGTGTGGGGGGAGGCAATAAATTAGCCTCCCGCTAGGAAAGGCTGAGCTCACTGAATGGCTTCATTGAAACGCCCATTTGTGGGAGAACTCTTGACAGAGGAAATCCCCAACGCCTTGGGCAGCAGGGGCTCCCGGATCAGTGTCCCCAGAAGCCCAGTCTCGGGATGCCCGCGACGTCCACCACAGAAATGGAAGACAGCTTTGGGCTGACGGGCTCAGCAGGCCCTCAGCCTGAGCAGGGAGGAAGGGAGCACGCAGGGTGCTGGCGTCCCGCACAGACAGCCACCCCAACACCCAGCCAGCCCTGACCCCAGCAATGCCAGGCCCTGCTCACGTGACACCCGCCCTCCCTCACTCAGTCCCGTCCGCGCTTGTTTGCAAAGCTCAGCCCGGCCCCGCAGCCATCAGCAGGCAGGGCTGTCTGGCCACTTCCAGCCACGCTCACTGCGGTGCCCTAACCCACCCGGGACGCTAGGTCCTGTGGTAGACATGGGAGCCCACACATCACATGACTCATGAGCGGATAGCACAAGTCTCCTCCTTGGAAGGACTGGGGACCCTGGTGGCCGTTACCCTTTCACAAAAGGTACCACTCACTGCCTGCTCCCCGGGGCAGATGCATCCCTAAGTTCGCCCTGACTCCCACAAAACCCATGGGGGGAGGCCGAGGAGTAGGTGGGATGCAGTGGGGTCAGGAGGCCCAGGGTTCGGGCCCTCAGGCCAACACCGGGCAGAGCAGAGGCTCCCAGGGCGCAGCTCACAAGCCAGAGGCCCACGGGGCTATCGTACCTCCCAACAAGAATCACTGCGTGGGGTGTGGAGAGGGTGCAGGGGCACCACGACAGCTCACACACAAGGCTGGGCCCATAGCAGGTGCCGGAGGCCCCAGCGGGCACAGGATGGGACTCTGGCCACTCCTCCCAGACACCGGCCCCACGGGGCTCGCTTGTTGGAGTCGTATTGGGGCTTACTAGATGCCCACGTTTCAGAACCCCATTATGCATGGGACACACCGGGGGCCTCGCAAACTGGAAGAGCTGCCCTTCTCAATGTCGGGGTTTTGCCAGGAAGCCAAGAGCATCCTGACCGCAGGAGCGGGCCCAGGGACGACCACCCATAGCTCAATGGCTATGGGGACTTCCCTTGGTTCCTGCACAGTTCTGGGCTCCTGGGAGCGTGTACTGGTCCCACAAGAGAAAGTGGACCGTGGTATGGGCACCCCTCCCCCACCCTGACCACTTGGCAGGGTGCAGGGTTTTGGGAGGACAGAGGAGGAAGCTGCCCCCACCGAGGACCGCAGGTGCCACTGGCAGGCTGGCTGCCTCAGGACAACAGCCATGGCTCTCCGAGAGGACCCGCACCCCCAGAGCTGATGCTGGGCCTGCGGGAAGTGCTGTGGAGGAGTTTACATTTGGCCATTTTCCACCCACTCAACGCTTCCTGCAAGGAGCAGTGGGTGAGAGTAGCCCTCCCTCCCTCCTCAAACTCCTAAGTGGAAGGCGCCTGCCTGGTGGACGGAGAGCCCCGCATCCCCGAGGGAGGCCAGACCTGCTCCAGGACCTCCTGTAGCCGCTGGCGACAGCGTGCGGCCAAGCCTGCGGCCCCAGCCCAGGCTCCCGGCATGGACATCCCCCTCCCGCCCCTCACCACGCAAACGCATGGAGGCACAACAGGAAAGAACAAGCGCCCGTCTCCCTCCCCCACGTGAGGTGTAGCACGGCCTGTGCATCCGTACGGCGGACGCTTCTCCAGAGCTTCCGCAGCTGGCTCGGGCTGGAGACCCAAATGCAAAGACACTTTGAGTTTATCAATGGCATTTCCCAACAGCCACCTGGGACGGATCGTGTTAACTGAACGTCCACGTGGGCAGAGCCCCATGTAGGACCCTCTGGGATAACGAACATGCCATTTAAGAGGTGACCCTTCTTGGTGACTCAAGTTTGAGGCCCTCGCAGAAAACGCGTCCTCTCTTAGAAACAGCAGAGGGCCAGACAGACACCTGGCTCCACCAGCGGCCCATCCAGGACAGCACATGTGGCCTCGGGCACGTGCCCGGTGTGTCATCTCTGAGTTCCTGCGTGTGCAAGTGAGCGCTGGCACCGTGGGCAGCCACGCGGCAAGAGCACGGGCCAGGCACATGGGCAGCTGCCCAGGGAGGCTGAGGCCGACTTGCTGACAAGCTGGCCGCCTCACTCCGAGGCCCGAAGGCAGAGGCCCACAGGTGCGGGGACGGGCCCCGGAGCTCACGGCCTGCGGGGGCTGCGCCTGTCCTCAGCATCGCCAACTCAGGCGAGAATGTGGAAACCCTGCACCCCACTGACCCAACCCTCGGGCCAAGGGGGCTTGGCCTGTCTGCACGGGGACTCACCTGTGCAGACTGCACTGGAAGGAGGCCCCCCCCAACCTGGCCACTGAAGTCAGAAGCATGAACTCACCAGTGTAGACGAACCGCCCAGGAGCACCTTTACAGAACTGCTTGGACTTGTAGGACAGGGTGACTTCAACGACTCCAGGAATGTGCCGTGGCGGGGTCTGCACCCGGATGGCGTGGGGAGTGATGAGCTACAAAAACCACACGTGAACAGGCTTTCAGAGGCGCTGGCCAGGGAGGGCAGGCACTTGTCGGGGGATACAATTACCAAAATGAGCACAAATTGGACCATCAGCCCGGAATGCTCCCTCCTAGCTGTCACCCAGAGACCAGGCCGACAGTGTTCTTTAAGAAAAGTATCTGCAAACCATCCCGGGTTTTACTTTGCAGGAAAGGCCACAGGGCATCATTCATATGAAAATTGCCACCATATGTCTCCTTAAACCTGCTTCTAGTAATTCTAGCACTAATTGTCCCAGCCCACGGGGGGACCTCCTATGGCAGATCTGAAACCCCAGGGTCGGGGTGGGGGGGCGGGGCTCCATGCCCACCCACCAGAGAAGCCCCTGCCACGGGAGAACCCTCAAGTTCCAGGGGCGTGCGCGACAGGGTGCCCCGCGTCCACGCACCATGCCCCGCCACGGACAGCCGGCCGAATGGCTTGTGGGACAGCTCCGGCCGGACGCGGCCCACGCACACAGGCTTACCTCGCTCCACACCAACATGGTTCCGAACACGACTTGCAGGCCGTCAAAGAAGTTGTCTCCGATTATGATCACTGTGGCTCCCCCCGTGGTCCAGCCTTCACTGGGGCTGATGGCCTTGATGCACGGAGTGGCTGCTCGCACAAGACAGAGAATGCACCCCTTAGAGCCCCGGGCCCGGCTCCGACCACTCCGCCCGCCAAGGGTCGTGCCGGCGCAGCAGGATGAGAGGAGGCCCGCTGCTCCGGGCGGCACGCAAAGGGCAATCGTACATCAGCATGTTGATGTGTTTAAAGCAAACTATTAAATGTTTTATAAAGCAAAGGCCAAGCCACAGAATACGGGTGAGCAAGGGAAAAAAAACCGGCTTGATATAGCAAATTATATGTCAGGGCAAATATGACTATTACAAATGATTAAGCATTGCGTGCATGTGGCATGTCGATTTATCTGCTTTGCTGTACGGATCTAAGCAGAGTCAATCAGAAGGTTGTCGAGGGGGATGGAAGAGCAAATGCCTTGCATTTCGATTCCTCATAAGCAGCTAATTGGGTTGGGTTTTTTCATCCGCGAACTTTGCCTTTTGGTTCAAAACTTCATTTTCCTCTGTCACTCCACAATTACTACTTTCACTTCTCATCAGGAAAAAAAAAATCAAAAGCACTATATTAATACTTTTGTCAAAGGTACACATTTTACATCTAATATTGTTTGTCGACAGGCATCCCCGAGCCGCTGGCCTGACCTCTCTTTGTCTCCCGGGCCCTCACATTTGCATGAGTTATTACAATGGCCTGCCAGGCGGCCCTGCTGGGGGAGGGGAGACAGTGGCAGAGGGAGGGCGCAGGGGGAGAGGGAGGGCAGGAGGCCCTGCGCACGGGCTCCCCGCAGCCTGGCGGAGGCTCCCGGGGCCGAAGGCTGCAGCCTCGTGGAGGCCGGCTTTGTTCTGGCCTCGGACAACCCCCCTCCTACATGGTGCTGGCAGACCTTGACTGACGCCTCTGACGGCCTCTGGCAGGCCGACCCCATGCAGACGAGGAGCTCCTTACACTTGTGCTGGCTGTTCTGGTAGAAGGCTCTGGGCATGCTCTCTCCTGCCTGCCTGGACCGGGCCACCGGCCTCAGGGCCCTGGGCCCCGGGCCCCGGGCCCCGGGCCCTGGGCCCCGATCCCCTTTTTACCTTTGGTATACAGAGAAGGATAGATGACGTCGGCCTGTGTGCCCGGTGGCTAAGCGGCCCCTGAGACCCAGCAGGTCTCTGGGCTAATGCCGTTGGGACACAAGTGTACCCCAGACAGAGGAGGCCCAGGCCTCAGTCCTCCATCGAGAGAAGGGACGAAGCTCCCCTCCTACCCACAAGCCCTGGGCCACCCCAGGTGTTGCCCCTCTTCCCTCCCTGCTCCACGCTGGAAGGTGTGACGACGGCCCCGAGATCCAGGAGCCTGACCCCGGGCCCAGGGGGCACCCTCTCCGCTTTGCTGTTCCTTCCACGGCTCACAACAACCTCTGTGGGAATTTGTCCAAAAAGTAGTAACTAAGCTCGGTAAACACGAAGTGGCTTAACCACGCCGCCCCGAGGTCCCGGCTTGGCTCCCTCACGGCCGCGTGCGCAGTCAAGAGCCCTCCGAAGGCCATCCCGGGG